>JAENRP010000262.1:0-46639 GCA_024741835.1 Diplocarpon mali
AAACTCTTATATAATTCAACTTTATATAGATTTTATAACTAAATAAAAGATTAATACTTAAGCTAAGTATAAGGAAAACATTTTATAAAAGGAAAGAAATACTAGTAATATTTATCTTTACTATACCTATCGAATCTATATATAACCTTTTACTATTAACTTTAATAAAGCGCCTTTTTATTTTAATAAGTAGGCCTTTAAATAAGTAGGATTTGTTAGTTATATATATTATATAACTAGTATTATTATACTAATCGGATTTAAGGATCTTATAAAGATCGGCTTTTAAAATATAGGCATCTTTATTATAATTATCATTTAAATTATTAGAACTGGATTTAGGTTTAAATAACCTACTATTATTATTAAAGGTATTTGCTAAAGTTTTAATTAAATAGCCTTTTCCTTTGCCTTTCCTTAGTAGTTATAGCCTTTAATAGGATAAGGGCAGTTTGCTTCTTAACTTCTGCTTTAATTACTTCTTAATATTAAAGCTAGCAACTATATCGATCAATTGCCTTTTAACTTTATAATTAGTAATATTATAAGTACTATTATAAAAGTAGTATCTCCGATAAGCTTAAGGGCTTATCCTACGCTCCTTCCTCTTCTTAGGCTTATCGTTACCCTATAACGCAGCATTTGCCGATTTAAAGCGTCCTTTAAGGTTTTACTTAATAGTTCGAAAGAGGTCGATCTTCTTATAGATCTTAAGGTTAGGTTAAATAAGAAGAGATTGTTTTATAATAGTAAACTTAAGAGAAAGGCTATTAAATAGGAAACTAAAAAGCTAAGTTTCTTTAAAAGTTATAGCTATCTTAAAATCTGCGGCTTTTACTCTCCTCCTTACTTTATATAGTATAGATTAAGCAAAGTCTATATTTATATTTATATCCTTACTATCTTTATCTTTTTTATATTAAAATAAAATAATCTACTATAGTAGATGCTAAGTATTAAAGGCAGTTATTTAAGAGTATTTTACCTTTAAAGTATCCTAACTTATCTTTGTATTATTATAAATTTAAATAAAATCTTAGTCTTTATTACTTAAACCTCTATTAATCTTAAGCTTATATTTAGCTAAGGCTAGCTTATACTCCTTCTCCTTTTCTATATTTAAAATCTGCCTTTAAGATTCTTAGTTATTATCTATTAAGGCTCTTAGGCTAAGCTTATTTAGTATATTTAGCAAATCCTTAGCAATTATATTAGCTATTAAAGTAGAAGTAGATAAATCGGTAAAGGGAGTATAAGGGGCTATTCTTGCGTATTTAATAAGTATCCTTTAAATCGCTATTTCAATGCCTTTGCTTTTAAAGTAAAGCTCTAAATTATCGAACCATTATTGCTAGTTCTTTCGAAAGAATTAGAGGTCTCTAGGTCTAGTGTTTCGATCGGAATCGGAAGCTATTGCTATTTCGAATAGAATTGCATTTAAAATCAAATAAATTAAATAGTTAAAGGCACTCTTCCTATCGAAAAGTCGAAATGATTAAATAGTAGGTATTATAGAAGTATTAAATAGGGAGGAAGTCCTTTTATCGAAAAGGGTTTTTAGGCTATAATATAGGAAATCATACCTCTTATAAAATATAGTAAAGTAAGGAATTATACCTCTTATAGTACTAAAGGGTTATAAAGTAAGGAATTATACCTCTTATAATATAGGTTAGCTAAATAGGGAATCATACCTCCTATTCGCCGATTGCTCGCCTCTTACTATAAGTCTCATTCAACTTCCTACTAATAGTTATAGCGCAAGTGCTTTTTAAAGGAAGTTAATAATCTATTATTGGTTTAGCTAAGGCTTATAACCTATTAAGCTTAAGTAAGTTGGCGCAGTAAGTAATAGAAACTTCTAAAGGTCGATAGTCAATATATTAGTAAGAGTTAAGGAAGGAAGGTTACCCCTTTCTTCCCTTAGCTATATATGTATCAATATCCTACTAACTAAGCAGTAGGGTCATATAACAATACATCGGAGTGATAGCTATATCACCCATCTCAATACAATTGGCGTTTTATCAGATTAATAATTAAGAAAAAAGAAAAATAAGGTAAAGAAGAGAGTTTATTTTATAAATTTCGATAATTTACCAATTATTTTAAAAAACCTAAAAACCACTTATAGGCCGGACCTGCGAGTGAAAAATAATAAGATTACTAATAACATTTCTATTTATATACTTTAAATCGATGACTTAGAAAATCTTTTATTTGTTTTTAAAAAGGAAAATTCGGACTATTTTATAGGATTTGATAAAAGGAAAGAAGTAGAAAAGCATAGTACTAGCTAATATTTGAACTATATATAAAAGTAAGGTAGATAAAGTATAACTGGTAGATTAGGGAATCTCTAATAGCTTAAAGCTTAAAGGATTAGATAATTAGTTTAAATAAGATAAGAAGCTTCGACCTCTAATGCTAGGTAGCAAATTCGATAAATTTATTATAAGTAGATTTTCTAATAAACCTATCGGATATCGGCTAATAAAAGAGCGTTTCAATATGCTAAAAATTAGAGATGACTTAATAGAGTAAGAACGCGAACTACTTTATAAAACCTTAATAAATCGAAAGGACGCCTTGGCTTTTGATTAGATAGAACTTAGTCAGATTTGAGAAGAGGTCACGCCTTATATTAAAATTAAGATAATACCTTATAAAGCCTAGTAAGAGAAAACATTCGGAGTTCCTAAAGCTCTTTAAGAAAAGGTAATCGAAATGCTAAAGGATAGGCTGAAGTAAGGCGTTCTCGAATTTTGTAATAGCCCTTATGTTATGCAGAAAATAGGCTAAATATGCTAGTACGCGCCCTAAGGTATGGATTCACATTTTGGCCGAGCGGTATTATATACAATAGTTATAAGTCCTATAAGCGCAGCGATAAATCTTTTCGTATTCCTTTTGCGCAAGGTTTAGCCGACTTTTCTCGCTTCGAAGTTCTACTAGTAAACCACTTTTTAAAGAATTCGGCAATGATTATACTCGGTTTCGATTGCATTAATAGAAGTTTCGATAGATTTGAGTAAAACGACCTTTGATATATAGCTAAAGAAAAATGCATTCCGGCCCTTCTAACTACCTATTTTCTACTAGCTTAGCGGTCTATGCGCTATATCTACGCTACTATAGACTAGGCTAGTACTTAGGCCATTAGAAGAACTGTTCTTCCGGCGACCTAAGGGGTATATTATATAGAAAATAGGCTAAATATGCTAGTACGCGCCTTAAGGTATGGATTCACATTTTGGCCGAGCGGTATTATGCACGATACCTTATAGGAATAAATGGTTCTTAGTTGCTAAAAAAGAGAAGGGAACTTATAGACTAATAATAGTAGTAGTAGAGATGAACTAAGTAACTATTAAGGACGCTAACGTTCCTTCGAATATAGATAAGTTCTCGAATGAATTCGCAGGATTAACCTATAGCTCTCTTATTAACTTCTTCTTTAAATACAACCAATTCATTCTTAATATTAAATCGAGAGATATAATAGTAATTTAAACCCCTCTTAAGCTACTTTAGATAATAAGATTACCTTAAAGGGCTATAAATTCGATCGCTTAATTTGTTTAAGTAATCTATAAGATACTAATGGATTATATACCTAATATTGCGCTCTCTTATATAGATAATTGTCGTGCAGAATGGGCGGAGTCTCCACTTATTCTGGAGACCCTCCACATGACTCTGCTAAGTCATAGACTCTCCCTTTTCTTTTTGAAATCTCTTTATCATATATATATTAGATAATATATAATTAATCATCTTTATCTATATTAGCAAGCCTCTTAAGCGACCTAATAAAGGCCCTCCAGCCGACTGCACTATAGTTATAAGTCCTATAAGCACTTTAATATGCTTTCTCTTTATATGCAACTGGCTAAAGGGCCCTTCGAGCTCCTAACCGACTTTTCGAGTATTTATAACGATTCGAAGGACCTTTATTTTTAATTAAAAAATCTCTATCTTCCGATCGAACTTTATTTGCAAACTTTATTTATATACTTAACCTTTTTCATTAGACTCTATTTAATATATCTAACTCTTTAAGCATCTCTAAGCCTCGCTTTAATACCTTTGCCTTTTAAGTAAAGTAGTTTAGTAAATATATATTCTTTATAAAGCTCTATAATATTACCATTTTTACCGATCTAAGACTCCTATTTAAGTCAATTATAAAGACTAAGCATTAAGCTCCCTTTATATAAGAGCTTAAGGAATTGGAAATAGCTAACCTTTGTATAATATACGCAAGGTTATATAAAGAGTATATAGCGACTTTATCCAAATAGATTTACACCCGCTTTCCTTTAAGAGATCTATCAAAAGCTCCTCCTTTATAAGCTTCTTATAAAGATATTAAGGATAAATATAAAATCCTAATAAAGGAGCACCATATATGCAAGGAGACTTAGAAGACCTAATGCAAATACTATAAACTACTCTTAGAATAGGTCTCTAAGACCGTCGACAGAACGCTTCTAGCTTTTGCAATAGCTTAAGCATAAATCTAAGTTAAAAAGCTCTCCTCTTTAATACTTAATAGAGATACTCCTATAAGTGGAACTACTGCTAACAACTTATATATTAATTTAGTAAACTAGCAACTCTTACTCTAAGGCCTAGTATCTATTTTAAAGTGTGATATTACGCCTTCCGATAAGGCTATTTAATCTTAGATAAGGCTCTAGTATTGCGATATACTATACTAAAGCAAGATTAAGAGAACTAATACTTAGCAGTAGATCTAAGAGTAGCAGGAGGCGTACTACCTAATAGAATAATATAGTCTTCTTAAGATTAAAGGGAGATTAAGAGTAATTGACTTTTTAAACTTAGTTATAATAAAGATTAATCTAAGTTAGGCGACTCGCTTAAAAGAGGAAATCATTATTAATAAGTAGATAGGAACCCTATATAAGCATAACCTAATGCAGCTAAGCCGCGCCTTAGTAAGCATTAAATCCAATAGAGCGATCGATAATAAAGGGCTAGCAGTTTTTACTACTTAAGAGTCTCTCTTAGATGCTGAAACCCCTTTGCAGGCTCTAGCGAGCAGCTCCCGAAATCGCTTTATAAGCTCTAGAAGGGAGATCAGGCCTAAGTGCCCTTGTAAAGGCTCTAAAAATCACTATTAGAAGCCCTAAGACTATTAGAAACTATTATATGCTATAAATAGGCGTAAGGAAAATATAAAGGTTCTCCCCTTGCGAGAGGAGGTCTTACGAATATAAAAGGCGTTAAATGCAGAAGACTAGTTCAAAGGTCTTCGAGCATAGCTTAAGGAGAATAACATTATAATAATAGTAATTAACAAATTCAAGGGAAAGGCTTTAGCCTTTAAGAAGGATAGTTCAGGCAAAAGGGAGAACTTACCAGTCTTTATAGTAATAGATCCCTTTGCTTTTAACGCTTTTAAAGAATTGTTTAACGTCTACTACCTCTTTAAGCTAAAATGCTACCCGCTCTTCTTAAGTACGCTCTTTAATAATTGCATAGCTACTTATATTATTAATTCAAAGGATTTACTTATCGCAAGTACCTTTAAGCCTTTTAGCAACTTATAGTAATATATTAAAGCAGGTACCTCGAGACTCTTAATTATTAGAAGAGGTAATAGATATATAGCAGACTCTCTTCTATAGCGTAATAGCTCTCCTATAGGAATAATGCTTTGCAATATTGCTATTATAAAGGAGTTTACTACTAATATTATCTCAAAGAGGCTCCTTGCGGATAAGGGTTTTTAATACTCTAAGGTAGACCTTACTTTACGCTTTAGAAGTATTAAAGATTTTATAAAGCAAGCTTAATTAAAGCATTACTATAATCTCATTTTCTTTAAATATAAGCCTATTAACTATTTAGATCTCCTAAATATGCTTTAATATAAGTTCTCTACCTTAATAGCATTTCCTATAGCTAAGACGACGCTTTATAATAGGTTCTAATCTAGCTATATACCTACTAAGGTGCAGGATAATAATACGTATACTTAATACCTTTGCGCTAGCTACTTAGGCGCAAAGGCTCTTTAAGCGCTAGTTAAGTGCGCTAAAGGAGTAAAGATCAAAGGAATACAAAGGCTAAAGTGCCTTGCATACGTAGTAGCGTCTGCTAAGCAAGTTATTTCTTATACTACCTTTAAGAACCGATCTCTAAAGCCCTTCTTCAAGATCTCTTAAGATCTTTTTAACTTTTTAAATAACTTATATAATAGTTACTTATAAGTTCTTTTAATTAAAGACAAGTATAGTAGTATACTTTAGATATTCCTATTAAGATCAAAGGGCAAAGATATAGTTATAGAAGTCCTTTAGGCCTTTAAAGTATAAGTAAAACGCTAATATAGACTTTCAATTTATAAGATTAGGTAAGATAATAATACTTTAATAATCTCCTTAAGGGAAGACTCTCTTATAAAGTACTAGAGATAGGTAAAAGAGGAGGGAATCGATTTAAAGCTTACTCCTACTTATATATACTAACCTAATAAAGGCGCAGAGCAAGTAAGAAGGGAGTTGATTAAACGCTCTATTAAAATAAGGATCTATACCAGGCTTCTTGCGAGCCTTTGGCCAAAGGTTATAAAGGCTACTACATACCTCTATAATATCTCTCCACTTACTAAGAAGAAGATAATCTTATTAAATAAGGCTCTCTATAGTTAGTTTAAGTAGTATTTTCAATTCTATAAGCTGCTACTTATTAAGTAGATAACGGTAAGCTTAAAGCCCGACTAAAGTCGCGTTTATACGTATAGCGCTTATACATACCTTTTAATTAAAGAGAGGGAGGTAAGAAGGGACCGCTAAACCTTTAAAATTGAATTACAAAGGCACTTAGGTTACTTAATTAGATATATTACCTTTAATATTTATAAAATCTAAGTTCTTATGCTCTAGCGAATAATAATAACTTATAATATCGAATTTGATAAGTCTCTCTTTTATAATCTAGAAGCTAAGCGTGCAAATCCTATATTGCGCTAAGAACTTAAGATAACTCTCTAATTAATTAAAAAGGAAGAGGGAGCTTAAGACGCTAAGTTTAAAGGTATTTTCAAAGAATCGGAGCTTATTATAAGGCCGAACGCAATTGCTATAGAAGAAGCCGCTATATAAGAAGAGCTTGCATTATAGACCGACGCTGCTCTATAGCCTCTAACTAATGATATAAAAGGCCTTAACTTAAATCTAAATTCTCTAAGAGACCCGCTTAAAAACTTAAAGGTAGAAGTAAGCAAACTAAAAGCCATTTCGCCAGTCTTTAAAAAGGTAAATGGCAACTAAAGCTTAAGGGTAATAATTCCCTATAGAGGCCCTATTAAAGAAGGAATTATAGACGACTCTAAGGAAGTCTTTAAAAACGAGTTCTATAGAACAATCGGCAGATCTCTAGCTACTATTCTATATAAGAATGGAAATAGCTTAAGGGCTCTAAGATAGAGTCTTTAGTTATAAAAGCAGGCCTTAGTAAACTTTAGTAGAAGGCTAGAAGCACTACTACTAAGATCTAGGAGAAGCTTTAATAGTCTTATAAGAAGCGACCTAATAAGAGGAATAGGCCTTAATAATATAATACCTTAAGTTGTAATATTAGCTTAAAGACTATAGGCTTAAAAGACAAAGCTACCCAGACTCTTAAAGGAACCTTTAGCAATAATAAAAATAGAAGAGGAGACCTATAGAAAAAAGCGCAAAGAGGAACTCCCTCTTCTTAAGTAAAAGAGGATAAGACGCTTAAGCATTAAGCAATAGGAGACTTTAAAAGTATACGCTACTGCTTTAAAGTATATATTCTCTTAAAGTAATATTGATCTACCCTACTCCTTATATACATAAGAGTTTGTATCGACCTTTTAAGCAAATAAATAGATAAAGGAAGATAGGAAGGACTATTTAACAATTTATATAATTATTAAAGCTGCAATTAATAGTTAGGCAAAGGATAGAGCGCAGTCTCTCAACCGCTTATAGCACTAAGGCTCTCTGCTAAAGCCTCCGAAAGGATAGCTAAACCTAGAAAAGCACCTTTTTAGC
The DNA here is from genome assembly GCA_024741835.1 of Diplocarpon mali. NCBI lineage: Eukaryota > Fungi > Ascomycota > Leotiomycetes > Helotiales > Drepanopezizaceae > Diplocarpon > Diplocarpon mali. The sequence goes on from JAENRP010000262.1 coordinate 8,055, forward strand.
AAACGATTTAAAAAAGGAAGGCGCTAAGATATTAGGAATTTAAAGTCTTAGAGTTGCTAAAGAATTGTGCGAAAGGACTACTTAAAGCCTCTGCTAATACTATTAAAATAGGTTTTTACTTATAAGGTCAATAGCTTTAGCAAACTTCTAAAGTGCCAATTATAGCTAGTTATATAAAGGGATCTTTAAGATAAAACTTCAATTTTCTCAACCTACGCAATCACGCTTATAGTAAGATCTTTTAAAGTACTAATAGCACTTACCGTATACTTCGATATAGAAGTAAAGTAGTTCGATATTATTAATGCGTTTATTAATACTCTTAAAGACCTAAGGAGTACTCTAGTTACGTGCTTCCTATTAAATGGCTTTAAGCGCCCTAGTATAGTAGTAGAACTGGACCGCGCGCTCTATAAGCTAAAAGACTCTTTAGTACTATAGTATAAGAACTTCGCAGGAATGCTCAAAGGCCTTTAACTTAAGCTACTAGGTAAGGAGCCTTATATTTTCATAATAAAGGATTGTATAGTCTTTATAGCGTTTTATATCGACGATATTTAAGTATTATATAAGACCTTTAACTTAGATCAAGCGACTTGTTTGATTAAAGACCTAAAGAGGGCATATAAGCTTACTATTATAAGAGATATCTTCTAATTCTTTAAAGTAAGGATTATTTAGAATAGGAAAGCAAAGAGGATCTTCTTAATTTATAATACTTATATTGAAAAGATCGCTCAAAAGTTTAAAGCTAATATAAGGAAAGTGCCTAGTACTCTACTATTAAAGAAGGAGTTTATTAAGAACTTAAGGTAAGCTTCTTTAAAAAAGGTAAAGGAGTATTAAGAGAAAATAGGCTCTATTCTTTATATAGCAATTATAATACGCTTAGATATTGCATTTGTAGCCTCTTAACTATCTTTCTTTTTAACTAATCCAAGCTTTAAGTACCTCTTAGCCGCGGACTAGACGCTTTAATACCTATATAGTACGCGCTTCTTAGGAATTGCCTATAGCTTTAAAGCTAGGGAATACTAATTAGTTATATCTTTAAATGCTTCTTTTAAAGATGATTAAAAGACTTGCAAATCCTCTTAAGGATACGTTTTCTTCCTATTTAAAGGACCGATTATTTAAAAAGCGAATCGCTAAGCGACTATTATACTCTCCTCTACTAAAGTAGAACTCTATAGTATAGTTTCTATTACAAAGGAGATAATAGCTATAAAACGCCTTTTTAAAGAGATTCGCATAAACTTCCTCTTTAAATAGAATATATATTATAATAACTAATAGACGATTCGGCTAATTATTATAAAGAATAAGAAGATTAAAATAAGCCTTTAATATATCGAAATTAATAATATATAAATCTGCTAAAAGTATTATAAAGGAAGCTTTTAAATAATCTACCTCTTTATTAAGGAGATATATATAAATAAGCTTATTAAGAACTTAGACCGCTAGAAGTTTAAGAGCTTTATTTATTTATTAAATCTTTAAAGCTTTTAAATAATCGTTTAATAACTCGCACTTGCTAGTAAGTAGTCACTTATTATTAAGAGACTTATACTTATAAGCTCTTACTCTCTTATAATTATATTTATTTATTTTCTCTTATAAAGCGTATTATAAAAGCTTCTCCTTTTTTAAAAATATAAAGTAGGTAATATTCCTAAGCTGCTATTATAAGGCGCGACCCTCTCTTAGATTCTCCTAGCTAAGGCCAGGAGCTAAGACGCTATAGCTAAGAGCTTTATATAGATCTCCTCTTAAGAGAGGCCTACTAGCACTCCCTTGGCTAAAGGCCTACTGGCAAATATACTAGTAATAGCAAAAGCGAAGGCAAGGGGTGCGGCAGGGGCGATAGGAGTAAAGGCGGCAAAGGCGGCGGCAAGGATAGGCGTAGCAATAGCAGGGGTTAGGGAGACAAACGGGGAGACTATAGCAGCGGCTGCGATAGCAGAGGCAAAGGGAATAGAAGCGGTAGCAGCGACGATAGGAGCGAATAGGTCTAAGCCAAAAGGCCTAAGAGCGAATGGGAATAGTATATTAAAAGCAAAGGAGGCAGCGATACTACTACTTACAAGAGTAGCAGGCCCTCCTAGCACTAGGGTCTAATTGCTCCTATCTTTTAAAATTAGCCTAGAACTTAATAAGACTTAATAAACGTACTATAGAAGCTTTAAAGCGCATCCTTTATTATATTAAGTAATAGTACTACCTCCTCTTTAAAGGCGCTGCAAGCGTAGGCCGATATAATAGCCTTTTAAAAGGTAAAGAGAGGTCCGCTGGCCTACTAATAGCTATTGCTTAGCATTATATAATAAATATAATATATACTAAAGGTATTATTAAAGTATTAATAATCGAGATTGCTAATACTCTTGCGTACGATATAACGTATATATGCATTATCGCGCTTTATTATAAGCTTAGGTATACGGCGTATAGTAGGGGTAGGGCTCTTAAGTAGCGGCGGCAGCAGCAAGGGCAGCGGCGGCGGCAAGGACGGCGGCAGCGGCTTATTACCTAGTAGGCGCTAAGAGGACTAGGATAGGGTTCCTGCTCTTATAGGAGCGCTAGCGACTTAGCGCAAAGTCAGTATAACGCAAGGTATAAGGATTCTAAGGGTCTTACTTTGCAAAGGCGGCTAGGGCTATAATAAGCAGGAGTTCCTTCTATATTTAAAAATTATTAATATAAAGACGATATTTTTAAATAATAAAGGAGGGTTATTTTTAAAAGAAGGGAAGGAGAACCTCTGCGATAGAAATACTCTATAAGAAGCTTAATAAAGCACTAGTATAAAATCGCAAAGATTCTTAAGCGCGCTTATTGCCTATAGCGACCCTTCTTATTCTAAAAGGAATAACCTTTAAAAGGGCGGCATATAAGATAGAGCCTCTTTTCCTTATAACTGCCATTCTTTCTTTTATTTTATTTATATAGCTAAGCGATTCTAAGAGCATCGCCTAACTAAAGGGTATATTATATAGAATAGGCAGAGTCTCCACTTATTCTAAAGACCCTCTACGTGACTCTACTAAGTTATAAACTCTCCCTTTTCTTTCCGAAGTCTCCTTACTATATATATATTAGATAATATATAATCAATCATCTTTATCTATATTAGCGAGCCTCTTAAGCGACCTAATAAAGGCCCTCCAGCCGACCGCACCACAATAATATAAGAGTAAAAGGATTAAGATCATTTTATAATTATAAAGAAGTTCTCTTTAGTATATAATGATTTATAATAGAATATATTTAAAACCTAGACTAAGTGCTTATATAATTCAAAAGGGCAAGAGTAATAGTTAGTCTAAAGTTATAATACTATCTTCTATCGATGGAAATTATTAGTTTTATTACTAATTCTAATAGCCGAAGTCCTTAAAGGGCTAAAGTACTTAAAATCGATAAATAGAAGAGGTATAATAATATGGCAAAAGCTCGCGTGTTTATTAGCATTATAGTATACTATTATATTTAAATTAAGGATTTTGCTAAAAAGGCAGTACCTATTTACGCTTTGTTTTAAAAAGGAGCTAAGTTTCAATAGGAGGAACTTTAAATAAAGGCTATAAAGTAATTAAAGCAAGCGTTGCTTAAAGTGCTATATCTGATTAAAATAGACTATAAAGCTAAAGCTAGGCCAATTATACTAATAGTTGACGCAAGCCTAATCAAATAGGATACTATCCTTTAATAAGCTAATAGCTAATAGAAAAGACACCTAGCTCGCTTTAAAAGCGGTCTTTAGAATCTAGTAGAAATAAAGTATAATATTATTAAATAGAAATGCAAAAGAGCTTTAAAAGTAATAAAAAAGATAAGAAGTAAACTCTATAGTACTTACTTCATCTTTGAAACTAATACTAAAGTATTAGTAGAACAATTGAATAGAGCTGCAAGCGACCTACCTAAAGCCTTACTAATAAAATGGATTACTTAAATAAGACTAATGGACTTTAAAGTTAAATATATTCTAGGAATGAAAAACACCGCTATAAACGGCCTTTTAAGAAGAACTTGCCCTTACCCCTTTGATTTAATTAAAGAAGATAAAATAGATATTAATAAGTAGGTAGAGAATAAAGTCGGTTATCTATTAATATATCGCTTTAAAGGGACTCGACTCGCAGTCCTAGCCTATAAGTCAAATGAAAGAATTTTATTATTTAACTACTTAAGTGACTTTAAAGAAATTGCAAAATTTTTAGTTATACTTAAATGACTAAAGATAGTTTCTCTTAAGGATTTTTAGAAGTTTAAAGCTAAAGCCCTGATTTATCTAATATAAGGAAGACTATTAAGCTTAAGTGAGTCGGCGCAGTAGGTAAAGGAGGCTTCTAGAGGTCGATGGTTGATATATTAGTAAGAGTTAAGGAAGGAAGGTTACCCCTCTCTTCCCTATAGCTATATACGTATCAATATCCTATTGATTAAGTAGTAGGGTCATATGATAATACATTAGAGTAATAGCTATATCACCTATCTTAATACCCCTACTTAGACCTTATTCCGATTGACCTATAGTTGGGAAAATAATAACTATCCTTTTACGCTAATCCAACTCTTAGGTATCTCTTTAAATTAAAAACAATCAATTAATAGCAACCTCTATTAAAATCACTAACCTTACTCATAAGGTAGGACTAGGAGTTAAATTTCCTAAAAGCGTTCCTTTATAAGACTATATAACTTAACTCGCGGTCTAGGCCTAGGAGTCGATTTAAAAAAAAAACTTTCCTCTATAAGACCACGTGACCTAACTCGCAGGGTAGGCCTAGGAGTTGTCCTTAAGCCTACTAAGCTCCTACTATCTTCTATAACCTTAGCATATCTTTGAATGCTTTGAACTTTATAACTGTCTTTAATAGCTTTATAAATCTATCTGCTACTATTTAATCGATTGAGATATAGGTGATTAATAACTTATTCTTTATAATAAGGTCGCGGATAAAGTAGTAGGTAATATCGATATATTTCGATCGCTTATATAAGTATAGATTCTTTATAAATGCAATCGCCCTTATATTATCTACTTAAAGATTAATATAGTTCTTATCTTATTTAATATACTTAATAAAACCTATATCTTTTAGAACTTAGGCAATCTATAATCCTTGCTTACAATTTGATAATATTAATATATATTCGGCCTTAGTACTTGCAGTAGCTACTGATTTCTACTTCCTACTTCTTTATAATATAGGTCTATTATATAGTATTACTATACTTTTAGATATACTTTTCCGACCTTTTATATTTACCTAGTCGGAATTAATATATACCTTAAGCTTTGCGCTTATATATTTCATTAGTCTATATCTTACTTTTTATATAATTATCAATTAAAGGTATCTTTTAAGTCGCTTAACTATATTCTTATATCGAATCGTCGGATCCTTTAAGTTCTAATTAAGTTGCTTAATAATAAAGGCGATATCTGGTCTTATATATACTATAGTATATATAATTGCTCTAATATCCTATTAGTACTTCTTCAGATCTCCTCTTTACTTATTTTCATTAGTAGGCTCTAACTTATTATACTTTCCTTTAATTAGAGTACGCTTTAGCTTAAAGTTAAAAGCATAAGTAAAGAGTCCTATTTAGTCTAGGATCTTCTTAATATACTACTTTTAGTTTAAATAAAGTTCTTAAGTAGAGCGGTTCCTTATAACGCAGATGCTAAGGATCTTATGAATTCCCCTTAGATCCTTAGTATTAAAACGTTTCTAAATTATTATAAAGAATTAATCTAATTAAGTAGTTGTCTTTATAGCTATAGTAATATTATTAATATATAGTAGCAACTTGATTCTATACTTAGTATAGGTAAATAGATAAGGGTTAGCTAGGCTTTAAACGAATCCTATTTCTACTAAAGTAAAGCTATATAAGAGGTTCTAATTATAAGCTGATTGTTTAAGCCTATAGATACTGTAGAGTATATAAAGAGAGTGGCTAGCGCGTATAGGAATACTATTAGATTAGGAGAGAAAAATCCATTCCTTTATAGTCGCTTTAGTAAATGCATTTTTAATATTGTACTATTTATATTTAAGGTCTTTAGCAGCTACTATTACTATAAATATGCAAAGGGTATCTATGCGAACTATTGGCGCAAATATATTAAAGTAGTCTTTTCTATACTATTAGAAGAAGCCTTTAGCTATAAGTCTTGCCTTATAACATTCTAGGATCCTATTTATATATATCTTAATTGTAAAGACCCACTTTATTAATATTAGGTTTATATCCTTTGGCGTCGGTTCCTCTATCTATATACTATTTATAATAAGAGAGCTTATCTCCTCTTAGATTGCCTTATTCTATACTACTCTATTCTTTAGGTTATTAATAGCTTTATTATACGTCTTTAAAAGAGAGATTTTCATTATTCTCTTAGCGGCTAAGAACGCATTATCTTTATTAAAGCTCTATTAAAGTTTAAGCTTATAAATCTTATATACTATTATAGCCTAGATACGCTTAGACTTGCGTTTATTTAAGGTATCTTCTAATTCTAGGTTTCTATTCCTCTTTAAAAGCGTAGGTTCAGCTATAGGTTTTATAGGCTTATTATCTAAGGAACTGCTTTTTAATAGTAGAGGCTTATTATTACTTATACCTATTTTAGGAATATCCTTTACTATAAGTACTTTAATTAAAGGGATAATAATATCAAAGTTATTCTATACTTTAAGTAGTTCGCAAATAATAGGAATAGTCTATTTGGCCTTTAAGCGACTAGTAGGTCGTCGATCAGCGGATGCGCTTAATATACTTAAGCTAAAAGAGAGGGGTTATTAGTTCGGCTTAATAGTATTACTATTAAGTAGTATACTTTGCGAATCTTTAAGTATATAAAGCTTTAAGGATAGCTCCCTTTTATTTTAAGATTTATTAAACTTAACTACTAAGGATATAATTACTTGCCTTAGATCTAGCGCATATACTATCTATTGCTTTATTATCTATTTAATATACTTAATAAATATATACTCTTTACTTTAATCTATTAGCTTCTTACTCTTTATACCCGTAGGCTAGGACTTTAAGCTAATATAGGAGTAATAGACGCTTTTAAAGATGCAGATATAGTCTAGGCTTAATTTCTATTTAAAATATACCTTATATAGCGATATTCAAGTGCTATTAACTATTAGTCTATTACTTATTCTATTTCATAAGTATATATCTACTTCTATCGCAAGGTCTTAGAATTCTAATAGTAGGTTAGCATCTTATAATAGAGCGCAATAGTTAGTCTTTACTTGCTAGATGCTTCGCTTAGTAATGCTATTCTAATAAGAACCTTTATATATTATAATTGGTTTATAATAAACTCTTTATTTTACCTATTTATTAAGCTTTGCCCTAATCTCTAATATATTATTAGACCTAATAGCTATTAGCTTTAACTAGGTCTAGTATTCCTTTATTACTTTCTAAGTTTCTAGCTTTTTTATAAGCTTAGATTTAATCCTAGCGCAAATAATCTATATCTATTAAGTAGAGTTATCTACTATTTAAGAAAACCAATTATTTCCTTTAATTGAGATTATAAATAGTCTAATAGTATTAATAGATATTAGCGCTAGTATTAAATCTTTTTATAAATTAAGCTTAATTTGCGTTTGATTTTAAAGTTTTATTAACTTGCAAATTTAATATACTAGGTAATCCTTTAGTACTTAGATCTTCTATTTTAAAGTTAAGACCTTATATAAGCCCTTTAATTTCTTTAGCCTTAGATACGCGAATCTTTTATATATTAGCTAATACCTTAATAAGCTTTTAGCTTTTAATAGCTTTAATAGCCTATTATTAGTTAATGCTTTATTATTAGCAGTTAGAAAGGACTAGTAATAGCAGTTTAAGGTTTTGCCGTTTTCCAGTTGCAAGCCTAGCTTAAGAGTCATTTTTAATAAAACTGCAAGATCTACTCGCAGTCCTAGCTTAAGAGTCGATTTCTTAGAAATAGCAAGATCCACTTGCGGTCCTAGCTTAAGAGTCGTTTTTGACAAATTTGCGAATTTCACTTATAATCTTAGCCTAAGAGTCATTTCTACGAATTTTACTTACAATCCTAGCTTAAGAGTCGTTATTAGTAAATTTGCAAAATCTACTTATAGTCATAGTTTAAGAGTTATTTCTATTAAATTCACTTATAATCCTAGCTTAGGAGTCATCTTTAAAAATACCTTATAATCTACCTATAGTTTTAGCTTAAGAGTCATTTTTGCAAATTTCATTTGCGATCTTAGCTTAAGAGTCTATCTATTCTCTTTATCCTTACTTAATTATATTAGGGTAGAGAGTGCACTTTCCTTAAAGGAATCCATTTATAAGTCTGGCTTAAGAGTCAATTTTTATAATATTACCTTTAAGATAATATAAAGTCTATCTTTGATTTTAACTTTAAAGATTACTTTATAATTATTATTTATAAACTATATAAATTAATTATTAAAAACTCTTATATAATTTAATTCTATATAAATCTTATAGTTAGATAAAAGATTAATACTTAAGTTAAGTATAAAGAGAACATTTTATAAAAGGAAAGAAACGCTAGCGATATTCATCTCTACTATACCTATTAAGTCTATATATAACCTTTTACTATTAACTTTAATAAAGCGCCTTTTTATTTTAATAAGCGGGCCTTTAAATAGGTAGGATTTATTAATTATATATATTATATAATTAGTATTACTATACTAATCGGATTCAAGGATCTTATAAAGATCGGCTTTTAAGATATAAGCATTTTTATTATAATTATCATTTGAATTATTAAAAGTGGATTTAAGTTTAAATAACCTACTATTATTATTAAAGGTATTTGCTAAAGTTCTAGCTAAATAGCCTTTTCCTTTGCCTTTCTTTAATAGTTATAGCCTTTAGTAGGATAAGGGCAGTTTGCTTCTTAATTTCTACTTCAATTACTTTTTAATATTAAAGCTAGCGATTATATTAATCAATTGCCTTCTAACTTTATAATTAGTAATATTATAAGTACTATTATAGAAGTAGCATCCTTAATAAGCTTAAGGGCTCGTCCTATGCTCCTTCCTCTTCTTAGGCTTATTATTACCTTATAACGCGGCATTTGCTGATTTAAAGCGTCCTTTAAGGTCTTGCTTAATAGTTCAAAGGAGGTCGATCTTCTTATAAATCTTAAGGTTAGGTTAAATAAGAAGAGATTATTTCGCAATAGTAAACTTAAGAGAGAGGCTATTAAGTAGGAAACTAAAAAGCTAAGTTTCCTTAAAAGTCATAGCTATCCTAGGATCTGCAGCTCTTACTCTCCTTCTTACTTTATATAATATAAATTAGGCAAAGTTTATATTTATATCTATATCCTTGCTATCTTTATCTTTTTTATATTAAAATAAAGTGATCTACTATAGCAAATACTAAGTATTAAAGGCAGTTGTCTAAAAGTATTTTACCTTTAAAGTATCCTATCTTATCTTTGCATTATTATAAATTTAAATAAAATCTTAATCTTTATCGCTTAAACTTCTATTAATCTTAAGCTTATATTTAACTAAGGCTAGCCTATACTCCTTCTCCTTTTCTATATTCAAAATCTGCCTTTAGGATTCTTAATTATTATCTACTAAAGCTCTTAAGCTAAGCTTATTTAATATATTTAGCAAATCCTTAGTAGTTATATTAGCTATTAAAGTAGAAGTAGACGAATTAGTAGAGGAAGTATAAGAGGCTATTCTTACATATTTAATAAGTATCTTTTAAATTGCTATTTCAATGCCTTTGCTCTTAAAGTAAAGCTCTAAATCGTCGAACTATTATTGCCAGTTCTTTTAAAAGAGTTAAAGGTCTTTAAGTCTAGTATTTCGATTAGAATCAAAAGCTATTGCCGTTTCAAATAGAATTGCATTTAAAATCAAATAAATTAAATAGTTAAAGGCACTCCTCTTATTAAAAAGTTAAAATGATTAAATAGCAGGTATTATAAAAGTATTAAATAAGGAAGAAGTCCTCTTATCGAAAAGGGTTTTTTAAGCTATAACGCAGGGAATCACACCTCCTATAAAACATAGTAAAGCAAGGAATCATACCTCTTATAGTACTAAAGGGTTATAAAGCAAGGAATCACACCTCTTACAATATAAGTTAGCTAAATAGGGAATCATACTTCCTATTTGCCAATTGCTTACCTCTTACTATAAGTCTTATTCAACTTCCTATTAACAGTTGCGGCGCAAGTGCTTTCCAAAGGAAGTCAATAATCTATTATCAGTCTAACTAGGGCTTATAACCTATTAAGCTTAAATAAGTCGGCGCAGTAAGTAAAGGAGGCTTCTAAAGGTCGATAGTCGATATATTAGTAAAAGTTAAGGAAGGAAGGTTACCCCTTTCTTCCCTACAGCTATATATATATCAATATCCTACGAACTAAGCAATAGGGTCATATGATAATACATCAGAGTGATGGCTGTATCACCTATCTTAATAAAGACGATTGTTTAAAAGGAGCGATAACTTATTTCCTATACAACTCTATTTAAATAATAATAAATTGCAAGCTAAGGCTATTTAAGATATTTATAAGGAGATAGGCCACTAAGGGGCTAAGTCTACTTACTATTGACTCTTAAGAAAATTCTTTTAAAAAGGTTCTTTTAAAAATTATAAAGCTTTTATAAAAAGCTGTATCTCTTATTAGAAACGAAAACCTAGTTGTAAAGAGAATCCCTTATTCATAACTTAGCCATTAGGCCTTTTTTATAAAGTCAGCCTTAATATTATATGTTGCAGGTATGCCCGTCACATGTTTGTCACATGATCTGTCATATGACATATTATACATATGATATGTTATATGACTTGCCATATGACTTAGTGGCAGCCCTTGTTAAATAGCTCGTAGTTAGAAGAGCTCTTATATATCAAGACACCTAATATCGTCGTTTGCACCTTATACTTCTTCGTGCCCTCTTTTAGTTTATTATCAAGTTTACTATTAGAGAACCTTATTACTATAGGTTATAAGCCCCGCATGCCTATGAATAGCATTTGATAAAATTCCATCGATTAGAGTCTCCCTTATAAACGAAAAGGCTGATCGATATTTTTAAGTTTTTTTTTTACTCAACCAATAACGTACGATAGCGTTATTTCAATAATAAAAAAAAACAGTGGCTACTCCTCTTCTGGAGTGCTATATAATAATCCAAGCTTACGCAAGATTCGTCACTATAGCTGAATCATTAAGACTAATAGCTAAGATTACCAGCTTAATTGCTAAAAGTACTCTACTGCCTGAATCACCTAATTTTAAAGGGACTAATATATAGTACCTTAAACTCGAATTCAATAGTTTATCTCCTCCTCTTCCTCCTTCTCTTCCTTCTCCTTTCGACAACTCTAAATATATATATATAAATAAGATGTCGTTATTGTCTTCGGCTGCCCTTAGCCTCCCTAAGTCTTAAAAGCTTAAAGGCGTAAAGGACTATAGCTAGTAAAGGAATAAGGTTTTGAACCTTGCAAAGTCAAACGCCTTAACTATGCATTTCTATACAAAAGCTAAAATATATGCTCTACTTAAGGTTGACTTATAGGACCGTTCTATTACACTTAAGGAAAGGGACAATTGGGTTAAATAAGAAGCTAAAGAATCTTAGATAAAGCTTACTATTATACTTAATTATAAACCAGGCCTATTAGCTTATACAAAGGCGACAAATCTGCTTTAAATATATAGGAAGCTCTTTAAAAATAGTATAAAGGATCTGGAATAGTGCTTGAATATAATGCTATACAGACCTACGTTACTATTAAATATGACAACTTCAATTTACTTAAAGCTTACGTCATCGCCTTTAGGCTTTTAATTATTAAATTGAAAGCTCTCGACTCTATCCCTCCCTCTTACTAGCACCTTATTATATTTATTACTAGCTATTCTAATAGATAGCCTATTTAGGTAGATCGATAACGCTTTAACCTTCGCTTAGCTATAGCAGTTAGACGAAAATCAGAGATTACGCTTAAAGCTCTTATTAAAGATATTACTAATAAAGCTCAAGCCTTATAAAGTTTAAAAATGAACGGAACTATCTTATATAGTAATAAATTAGCTAGCAAGTTGCATTTATCTGATTATAAGAAGTCAGAAAATAAAAGAGGTTTCAAAGACTTAAAGAAGAGTACCTTTAAGAATACTACTACCTCCTCCCCTAACTCCCCCTATCCTTATTATAAGTAACTAGAGCTATACTATAAGGCAGAAGATTGCTTTATAATTAACAAATCGAAAAGAAAGGCCTAGGAAAAGGATTCAAGGAAGAAGTACGTATTTCGTCACCTTAAAGGCAAGGACGATAAGTCCTTATCATTATTACCAAAAGGCAAGAAGCCTTCTAGGAAGATTCAAAAGGAAGATGAAGAGTCAGATAATGACCTCTTTGGGCATATTATACTATTACTAACCCTAGGGCCAATTCTTACTCGCGAGCCAGGCCTAGGAGTCAATTTATTACTAAGGCCAATTTCCACTCGCGGGCTGGGCCTAGGAGTCAGTTCTTCTACCTACTTCTTATTAAAATTAAGGAATTATTAGCTATACGATATAGGTGCTAGTAAGCACGTCTTTAATAATCTCTCCAAGTTCACCTCCTATACTACTTAAGACAATCTACCCTCCTTAAGTATAGTTAATAGATCTATTCAACCTTTTAGCGTTAGCACTTGCAAAGTCAATACACTTAAATCAAATGGAAAGGTATATATTCTTAAGTTAATTAATACTTTTTATATACCTTAATTACCTATCTACTTATACTTAAGTAATAAACTTAATAAAATCAAAGGCTTCTATCGAAATGGTAAGCTATTCCTATCTAATAAAAAGGAAATTTATACTATCGATAATAATATATATATTAATAAGGAATAGCCTTCTACTAACTCCTTTAGTTATATAAGTAGATATACTCTCTTAGCTACTATCGAGAATAGACCTTTTAATATTAAGCTCTGGCACTATCGATTAGGCCATACTAGCTTATAAACAATTAGAAAGACCTAATCTGCTATTACTAATATGTAGATTAAGGAAATAAAATTAAGGAAGACGCGAATTTGCGCTTCTTGCGAAAAAGGCAGACCTCTTTAATATATTAATAAACGTTTAGCTTGCCCTCGACCTACAAAGGCACTTAATGAGCTATATATCGATATAGTTCATCTAAAGCCAACTAGCCTTAATAGCTATAAATACGCCTCTATCTTCACTTGCCTAACTATAATAGCTAAGTAGGGATAGACCTATATAAACAAATCTAATGCCTTTAAGGTAAATAAGAAGATAATCAGCCTCTTATAAACTTAATACAATCGTATAATTAAGTGGTAGAGAACTAATAGAAGCAAGGAGTACTCTTTTATATAGATGCGAATACTTATAGAAAACCTTAATATAATTTTAGAAGAATCTACTCTATATACGCTAGAATAAGATAGCAGATTGGAAAGATCAATTCGTATATTAATAGAAAAGTTGCAAATAGCTATAATTGATTAAAATATCCCCTCCTTTCTTTAGCCTTACCTCCTTCTTTCAATAATATATATTACCAATCTTACCGCCTCTAATATTCTAAGCGGCAAGACTTTATATAAGGTCTTTTAAGATAATATTAAGCTTAATAAGTCTTATACTCCCTTAGTCAAGCATCTTTAAGTACTAGGCTATCGCATCTATATACTAATTAAGAAAGAAAGGCGAACTTAAAGTAATAAACTCGCTTTAAGAGCAAAGGTAAGTACTCTTATCGGATTTAATAGCAAAAGTATTTATTAAATCTATATACTATCGCGAATAGGTAAAAAGATTATTTAATTATCTTATATTCGATTTAATAAAAACGGCCTAATTATAGAGCCGCAATTGAATAATGATTTCACTCTTAGGCCGGGACCGCGAGTTAATTCTGACTCTTACGATAATGATGATTTCACTCCTGGGCTAGGACCGCGAGTTGATTCAAGAGAAGCTGAGCTTCTAACTCTAAGAAAGAGAGGAAGACCTCCTGGTTCAAGGAATAAGGCTTACCCTTAGCCTTCTAAGAAGAGAGCTATTCGCTCAACTTATACTCTTAGATTTAAAGCTAATAACTCTAATAATAAGAAAGCCTATTTAAGCGCCTTCTATATAGCCTTACTCGACTCTCTATACCTAAATAACTTGAAAACAGTCGAATAAGCCCTCTCTTGCACTAATGCTAATAAATAGCAATCTATAATCAACTCTAAGTATAATTCCCTCGCTTATAAGAATATATAAGTAATAGTGAAACGCTTAAAACTCTTTAAAGACGATAGAGTACTTAGATCGAAACTCGTCTTTAAAACCAAAAGAGACTAAAATAGGAAAATCTCCTAATAGAAGGTTAGATTCGTTATATAAGGCTATATATAATAATAAGGTCGAGATTATAATTAGACATTTGCTAGAGTTTACAAATCTGCGGTTTAAAAGATCGCAATTGCGCTTGCAGCGCTATACGATTTCGAGCTAGATTAGTTTAATATCGAAATAGCTTTCCTTAATTCAAAAGCTAACTCTAATATCTATATCAAGTTACCTCTTAGATATACTTAAGATAAGGTTATTCTTTTACCTTAAGACTACTATCTTAAGCTTCTTAAGGCCTTATATAGCTTAAAGCAATCTCTACGACTATAGTAAGAAAAGCTACAGTCTAAGCTATAAAAGCTCGATTTTCAACCTCTTAATACTAATAATTTATTAAGATGGGTGATACAGCCATTACTCTAATATATTATCATATAACCCTATTGCTTAGTCAGTAGGATATTGATACGTATATAGCTATAGGGAAGAAAGGGGTAACCTTTCTTCCTTAACTCTTACTAATATATCGACTATCGACCTTTAGAAGCCTCCTTTACCTATTGCGCTAACTCACTTAAGCTTAATAGGTTATAAGCCTTGGATAGACCGATAATAGATTATTGACTTCCCTTAGAAAGCACTTATACTACAACTATTAGTAGGAAGTTGAACGAGACTTATAATAAGAGGCAAGCAATCGGCGAATAAGAGGTATAATTCCCTATTTAGCCAACCTATATTGCAAAAGGTATAATTCCTTGCTTTATAACCCCTTTAGTACTATAAGAGGTATGATTCCTTGCTTTACTATATCTTATAGGAGGTGTAATTCCCTACGTTATAGCCTAAAAACCCTTTTTAATAAAAGGACTTCCTTCCTATTTAATACTTTTATAATACCTGCTATTTAATCATTTCGACTTTTCGATAGGAGGAGTGCCCTTAACTATTTAATTTATTTGATTTTAATATAATTCGATTTAAAATAGTAATAGCTTCCGATTCCGATCGAAATACTAGACCTAAAGACTTCTAACTCTTTTAAAAGAACTAGTAATAATAGTTCGACGATTTAAAGCTTTACTTTAAGAGTAAAGGCATCGAAATAGCGATTCAAAAGATACTTATTAAATATATAAGAACAGCCTCTTATACTCCTTCTACCGATTCGTCTACTTCTACTTTAATAGCTAATATAACTATTAAAGATTTACTAAATATATTAAATAAGCTTAGCTTAAGAGCTTTAATAGATAATAACTAAGAATCCTAAAGGCAGATTTTAAATATAGAAAAGGAGAAGGAGTATAGGCTAACCTTAGCTAAATATAAGCTTAAGATTAATAGAGGTTTAAGCAATAAAGATCGAGATTTTATTTAAGTTTATAATAATATAAAGATAAGATAGGATACTTTAAAAGTAGAATACTCTCAAATAACTGCCTTTAATACTTAGCATCTATTATAGTAAATCACTTTATTTTAATATAGAAAAGATAAAGATAGTAAGGATATAGATATAAATATAGACTTTGCCTAGTTTATACTATATAAAGCGAAAAGGAGAGTAAGAGCCGTAGATCTTAAGATAGCTATAACTTTTAAGGAAACTTAGCTTTTTAATTTCCTACTTAATAGCCTCCCTCTTAAGTTTGCTATTGCAAAATAATCTCTTCTTATCTAACTTAACCTTAAGATCTATAAGAAGATCGACCTCCTTTGAACTATTAAATAAGACCTTAAAAGATGCTTTAAATTGGCAAATGCTACATTATAGGATAATAATAAGCCTAAGAAGAGGAAGGAGCGTAGGATAAGCCCTTAAGCTCATTAGGGATGCTACTTCTATAATAATACTTATAATATTACTAATTGTAAAGTTAGAAGGCAACTGATTAATATAGTCGCTAGCTTTAATATTAAAAAGCAATTAAAGTAGAAGTTAAAAAGCAAACTGCCCTTATCTTGCCAAAGGCTGCAACTACTAAGGAAAGGCAAAGGAAAAGGCTATTTAGCCAGAACTTTAACAAATACCTTTAATAATAATAGTAGGTTATTTAAACCTAAATCCACTTCTGATAATTTAAATAATAATTATAATAAAGATGCCTATATCTTAAAAGCCGATCTTTATAAAATCTCTAAATCCGATTAGTATAATAATACTAGTTATATAGTATATATAACTAATAAACCCTACCTATTTAAAGGCCCGCTTATTAAAATAAAAAGGCGCTCTATTAAAGTTAGTAGTAGAAGGTTATATATAGACTTAATAGGTATAGTAGAAATGAATATTGCTAGCATTTCTTTCCTTTTACAAAATGTTCTCTTTATACCTAGCTTAAGTATTAATCTTTTATCTAATTGCAAGATCTATATAGAGTTAAATTATATAAGAGTTTTTAATAATTAATTTATATAGTTTATAAATAATAATTATAAAGTGATTTTTAAAGCTAAAATTAAAGATAGACTTTATATTATCTTAAAGGTAATATTATAGAAATTGACTCTTAAGCCAGACTTATAAGTAGATTCCTTTAAGGAAAGTACACTCTTTGCCCTAATATAATTAAGTGAGAATAAGGAGAATAGATAGACTCCTAAGCTAAGATCGCAAGTAAAATTCGCAAAAATGACTCTTAAGCCAGGACTATAGGTAGATTGCAAGGTATCTTCGAAGATGACTCCTAAGCTAGGATTATAAGTGAATTTGGCAGAAATGACTCCTAGGCCAGGACTGTAAGTAGATCTTGCGATTTTACTAAAAACGACTCCTAAGCCGGGCTTGCAACTAGAAAATGGCAAAACCTTAAACTGCTATTATTAGTCCTTTCTAGCTGCTAATAATAAAGCATCGACTAACAATAGGCTACTAAAGCTATTAGAAGCCGAAAGCCTATTAAAGTATTAGCTAATATATAAAAGATTCGCATATTTAAGGCTAAAGAAATTAAGGGGCCTGCATAAGGTCTCGACCTTAAAATAGAAGATCTAAGTATTAAAGGATCGCCTAGTATGCCGAATTTGCAAGCTAATAAAATTTCGAAATCGGACGCAAACTAAGCTTAGTCTATAAAAAGATTCGATATTAGCGCTAATATCTATTAATACTATTAGATTATTTATAACCTTAATTAAAGGAAATAATTGGTTTTCTTAAATAGTAGATAACTTTACTTAATAGATATAGACCATTTGCACTAGGACTAAATCTAAGCTTATAGAAAAGCTAGAAACTTAGAAAGTGATAGAGGAACGCTAGACCCAGTTAAAGCTAATAGCTATTAAGTCTAATAATATATTAAAGATTAGGGTAAAGCTTAATAAATAGGTAAAATAAGGAGTTTATTATAAACTAACTATAATATATAAAGGTTCCTATTAGAATAGTATCGCTAAGCGAAGTATTTAATAAGTAAAGACTGACTATTGCGCTTTACTGCAAGATGCTGACTTGCTATTAGAATTCTAAGACCTTATAATTAAAGCAGATATATATTTGCGAAATAGAATAGGTAGTAGACTAATAGTTAATAGCATCCGAATATAGCTATATAAGGCATA
Source organism: Diplocarpon mali (assembly GCA_024741835.1). NCBI lineage: Eukaryota > Fungi > Ascomycota > Leotiomycetes > Helotiales > Drepanopezizaceae > Diplocarpon > Diplocarpon mali. The sequence goes on from JAENRP010000262.1 coordinate 26,035, forward strand.
TTTCAAATAGAAACTAAGCTTAGACTATATCTATATCTTTAAAAGCGTTTGCTACTCTTATATTAGTCTGAAGTCCTAGCCTACGGGTATAAAGAGTAAAAAGCTAATAAACTAAAGTAGAGAGTATATATTTATTAAGTATATTAAATAGATAATAAAATAATAGATAGTATATGCGCTAGATCTAAGGTAAGTAATTATATCCTTAGTAATTGAGTTCGACGAATCTTAAAATAGGAGGAAGCTATCCTTAAAGCTTTATATACTTAAAGATTCGCAAGGTATACTACTTAATAGTAATACTATTAAGTCGAACTAATAACCCCTTTCTCTTAACTTAAGCATATTAAGCGCACCTGCTAATCGACGACCTACTAGTCGCCTAAAGGCTAAATAGACTATTCCTATTATCTGCAAACTACTTAAAGTATAGAACAACTTTAATATTATCATCTCTTTAATTAAAGCACTTATAGTAAAGGATATTTATAAAATAGGTATAAGTAATAATAAGCCTCTACTATCAGAAAGCCGTTCCCCAGATAATAAGCCTATAGAACTTATAGCCGAACTTATATCTTTAAAGAGGAATAGAGACCTAGAATTAGAAGATACCTTAAATAAACGCAAGTCTAAGCGTATCTAAGCCATAATAGTATATAGGATCTATAAGCTTGAACTTTAATAGAGCTTTAATAAAGATAATATATTCCTAACTGCTAGGAGGATAATGAAAATCTCTCTTTTAAAGATATATAATAAAGCTATTAATAATTTAAAGAATAAAGTAATATAAAGTAAGGCAATTTAAAAGGAGATAAGCTCTCTTACTACAAATGGTATATAGATAGAGGAACTAATGCTAAAGGATATAAACCTAGTATTAACAAAGTGGGTCTTTATAATTAAGATATATGCAAATAGAACCCTAGAATATTATAAGGCAAGACTTATAGCTAAAAGCTTCTTCTAATAGTATAGAAAAGACTACTTTAATATATTCGCGCCAATAGTTCGCATAGATACCCTTTGCATATTTATAGCAATAGTAGCTACTAAAGACCTTAAATACAAATAGTATAATATTAAAAATGCATTTACTAAAGTGACTATAAAGGAACGGATTTTTCTCTTTTAACCTAATAGTATTCCTATATATGCTAGCTACTCTCTTTATATACTCTGCAGTATCTATAGGCTTAAATAATCAGCTTATAATTAGAACCTCTTATATAGCTTTACTTTAATAGAAATAGGATTTGTTTAAAGCCTAGCTAACCCTTGTCTATTTACTTATACTAAGCATAGAATTAAGTTACTACTATATATTAACGATATTACTATAGCTATAAAAACAACCACTTAATTAGATTGGTTCTTTATAACAATTTAGAAATGTTTTAATACTAAGGATCTAAAGGGAATTTATAAGATCCTTAGCATCTGCGTTATAAGAAACCGTTTTACTTAAGAACTCTAGTTAGATTAAGAGCAGTATATTAAGAAGATCCTAGACCAAATAGGACTCTCTACTTATACTCCTAACTTTAAGCTAAAGCGTACTCCAATCGAAGGAAAGTATAATAAGTTAGAGCCTACTAATAAAAATAAGCAAAGAGGAGATTTAAAGAAGTACTAATAGGATATTAAAGCGATTATATATACTATAATATATATAAGACTAAATATCGCCTTTATTATTAAGCAACTTAGTCAAAACTTAAAGGATCTAACGATTTGATATAAGAATGCAATTAAGCGACTTAAAAGGTACCTTCGATTGATAATTATATAAAAGGTAAGATATAGACTAATGAAATATATAAGTGCAAAGCTTAAGATATATACCAATTCCGATTAGGCAAATATAAAAGGTTGGAAAAGTATATTTAAAAGCGTAGTAGTACTATATAGCAGACCTATATTATAAAGAAGTAGGAAGTAGAAATCAGTAGCTATTACAAGTATTAAGGCCGAATATATATTAATATCGTTAAATTGCAAATAAGAATTATAGATCGCCTAAGTTCTAAAAGATATAGGTTTTATTAAATATATTAAATAAGATAGGAATTGTATTAATCTTTAAGTAGATAATATAAAGGCGATTGCACTTATAAAGAATCTATACTTATATAAGTGATTAAAATATATCGATATTGCCTACTACTTTATCTATAACCTTATTATAAAGAATAAGTTATCGATTACCTATATCTTAACCAATCGAATAGTAGCAGATGGATTTATAAAGCTACTAAAGATAGTTGCAAAGTTTAAAGCATTTAAAGATATACTAAGGTTGCAGAAGATAGTAGGGGCTTAATAAGCTTAAAGACGACTCCTAGGCCTACCCTATAAGTTAGGTCATATAATCTTATAAAGGAAAGTTTTTAAGATCGACTCTTAGGCTTAAACTGCAAGTCAAGTCATATAGTCTTATAAAAGAACGCTTTTAGGAAATTTAACTCCTAATCTTACCTTATAAGTAGGATTAGTGATTTTAATAGAGGTTGCTATTAATTGATTATTTTTAATTTAAAGAGATACCTAGGAATTAGATTAGTATAAAAGGATAGTTATTGTTTTCCTAATTGCAAGTCAATTAGAGTAAGGTCTAAGTAAAGGTATTAAGATAAGTAATACAGCTATTACTCTAATATATTATTATATAATCCTACTGCTTAATTAGTAGGATATTAATACATATATAGCTATAAGGAAGAAAGGGGTAACCTTCCTTCCTTAACTCTTACTAATATATTAACCATCGACCTTTAGAAGCCTCCTTTACCTATTGCGCCGACTCACTTAAGCTTAATATAATTGCATATATATTAACCGCGCCTCTCGGATTCTTATTATCACTTATATTAACGACTTCCTTATAGTAGCTAAGAAAGGTAATATATATAATAAGTTTAAAAGAGATCTTTATAACCTTTTTAAAATCATAGGTGGCAAACTAGCTAACTACTTCTTAAGAGTACGTATAGTCAGAGATCGATAAAATAGAACGATCTTACTTTATTAAAACGCTTATATTAATAAAGTTCTTAAACGGTTTTATATAACTAATTGCAAGAGCGTACTAACGCCTTTTGCTAATGACTATAAAGTTCATATGGTCAAATTCGAAGGCTAAGCCACTCTATAAGAAGTGAAGCTATACTAAGAGATCTGTAGTTCTCTATAGTACCTTGCGCACTATACGCATTAGGATATATTATACTATTGCTCTATTCTTAACAAATTCCTTACTAACCCTTTGCTATAGTATATAGCAGCTTTAAAACGAGTTTTATAATACTTATAAGGAATGCGATTCTATTATACTACCTTCGGAAGTAAAACAACTAACCTAAAGCTTTAGAAATTGCATAGCTACTACAATTCTGATTAAGCAGGTGATAGAGGAACTAAAGCCTCCTATTCTAGGGCCGTCTTCTTCCTTAATAATAGTATAATTACCGCCTCCTTTAAGTGATAGACTATTATCGCTCTCTTATCTATAAAGGTAGAGTACGTTGCTATATGCAAATTCGCATAAGAGGCCTTTTAGATACGCTAGGTACTTAAGGAAATAGGCTATACTAGTAATAACGCTATTAAAGTTAAGATAATCTATAATAACTAAAGAGCCCTTTATCTTATTAAAAACCCCGAATATTATTAGAGAACGAAGCATATCGATATCAAGTTCTATTATATTCAGCAAGAGCTTCGGAAAGGCCATTTAGACTTCTAGTACACTAATACTAAAGACAACGCCGCCGACGGCCTTACTAAGAGCTTAAATAGCTCTAACCACGCCGCCTTTATCAAATTATTAAATATAAAGGTTTTGCACCTTAATTAAAGGGTGATTTTTTTTTATACCTCTATTATAAGGTGATTTTTTTTTTTACACTTCTATTAAAGGGTGATTTTTTTTTACTCCTAGGCCAAGCCCGCAAGTTGATTTTGACTTACTAAAGGGTGGATTTCCTATTCTAAAGTAGAGCGCGCTAGCGAACTCTACTCTATTTCCTATATCTGTAAGTTGATTTTTCATACGAAACTGTAGATTATAACAAAAGTTATAATATCATATATATTGCTAGCGAGTACCTTTAAAGGTCTCCCTAGAGGGATATATTATAAGTATGCCTATTATATATTTATCATATGATCTGTTATATAATACATTATATATATGATATGTCATATGACTTACCATATGACTTAGTGGCAGCCTTTGTTAAATAGCTTGTAGTTAGAAGAGCTCTTATATATTAAGACACCTAACATCGTCGTTTGCACCTCATACTTCTTCGTGCCCTCTTCTAGTTTACTATCAAGTTCACTATCAGAGAACCTCATTGCTACATTATATAAGTACTAACTATTAAGAATAGGATAATATATTTTATTTTAATAAAAGAAGACCTATTAGGATGGCTTAAAGGACGACCTTTAAGATCTGCTAACTCTGAATCTATTGTAAAGTTCCTTTAGAAAGACGTAGTCTATTACTATAGACTTTTTAATAGACTAACTATTAATAGAGGCCTTGAAAATAAAGGAGTAGTTAAAGCTTTTTTATAAAAATATAGCATTAAGCGGGTTCAAATCTTAGCGTATAACTCGAAAGCTAATAGAGTAGTAAAGTAAGGATATCGCGACATTCTTAATAAGCTATTTAAAGTTACTTATAGAGGATTTAAGAATTGGATAAAATACTTTTATAGAATACTCTTTGCTTATTAAATAATAATCTATAAACCAATTAAAGTTATATTATTTTTCCTTATCTATAGTAGAAAGGCATAGCTCCTTCTTAAATCCTAATAGCTTATTTAAAGATTGTTTGACTATAGTCAAATTTAGAACCGTTCCAATTTGCTTATAATAAGATGCTAACAACTTAAGCTTTAAGATATAGATATAGAGGAAATCATTTTGCGAAAGAAATGATATAGGGAAAAAGCTAAAGAGGCATAGGCTGCTTTTAAAATACTTAAAACGTACCCTATTTAAAAAGATGATCTTATCTTAGTCTATAATATTATAAGAAGCATTAATATATTACCAGATATTAAACTTAACTATTAATAGCTTAATCCATTTAGGGTTAAGTCTAAGTAGAAAGAAAAGGGATACTATTCTCTTTAAGAACTTAATAGAGTTAATATTAAAGGAACCTTTATAGCTAACCGACTAAAGCGCTTTTATTAATGCAATTAGACCTTATTTCCTTTAGAAGATAAATTAGAAATCGATATAACCTTAGAATCTTCTATAAGAACTGATAGCAATATAAGCAATTTTGAACCCTTAGATAAAGATTAAGATTTTTCCAACTTAACCTATAAGCCGGTCCTATAAGTAAAGAATATTAAAATACCTAATTAATTATAACCTTAAGTCATTATTCTTAAAATATCTAAAGAACGCAGGCGGGAATACTAAACGATTTCCTAGCCTATTAATTATCTTACCTTTTTATAATCCTTGTTTTTACATTTTCGGCAAGGTCGCCTCCTTTATTATTTAAGATATGGATCTTTTAGGATCACCCTAATTTCTTGCCTACTTTGACTTATTTTGCATTCTTAATATTAACCTTTAATTATAGCATTCTGTGGTGCGGTCGGCTGGAGGGCCTTTATTAGGTCGCTTAAGAGGCTTGCAGAAGTAGGGGAAGATGATTTATTATATTATTATCTAGTATATATATAGTAAGAAGACTTCGGAAAGAAAAGGGAGAGTCTATAACTTAGTAGAGTTATATAGAGGGTCTTTAGAATAAGTAGAGACTCTGCCTATTCTATATAATATACCCTTTAATTAAGCGATGCTCTTAGAATCGCTTAGCTATATAAATAAAATAAAAGAAAGAATAGCAGTTATAAAGAAAAGAGGCTTTATCTTACGTGCTACCCCTTTAGAGGTTGTTCCTTTTAAAATAAGAAGGGTCGCTATAAGTAATAAGTATTCCTAGGAATCTTTGCAATTCTATACTAATGCTCTATTAGGCTTCCTATAGAGTATTTCTATTATAGAGGTTCTCTTTCCCTTCTTTTAAAAATAACCCTCTTTTATTATTTAAAAATATTATCTTTATATTAATAATTTTTAAATATAAAAGGAACTCTTACTTATTATAGCCTTAGCCGCCTTTGTAAAGTAAAACCCTTAGAGTCTTATACCCTGCGTTATACTAACTTTGCGCTAAGTCGCTAGCGCTCTCTTAAGAGCTATAACCCTATCTTAATCCTCTTAGCGCTTATTAGGAAATGTACCGCCGCTGCTATTACCTCTGCCGCTACCGCCGCCCCTGCTGCCGCCGCTACTTAAGAGCCCTACCCCCGCTGCGTACCGTATGCCTAAGCCTATAATAGAGCGCGACAATGCATATATATATTATATTATACGCAAGAGTATTAATAATCTCGATTGTTAGTGCTTTAATAGTACCTTTAATATATATTATATTTATTATATAGTATTAAGCAATAGCTGCTAGCAGGCTAGTAGACCTCTCTTTACCTCTTAAAAGGCTATTATATCGGCCTATACCTGCGGCGCCTTTAAAGAGGAGGTAGCGCTACTACTTAATGCAATAAAGGGTACGCTTTAGAGCTTTTTTAATTTATCTTATTAAGTCTTATTAAGTTCTAGGCTGATTTTAAAAGATAGGAGCAATTAGACCCTAATATTAGGAGGGCTTGCTACTTTCGCAAATAGTAGTACTACTACCTCCTTTGCTTCTAGTATACCGTTCCTATTCGCCCTTAGCCCTTTTAGCTTAGACCTATTTATCTCTGCTATCGCTGCTGCTACTCTTATCCTATCCGCCTCTGCTATTACAGCCGCTGCTATAGTCTCTCCCTTTGTCTCCCTTACCCTTGCTATCGCCGCTTCTACTATCGCTGCTGCCCCTGCTATCCTCGCCTCTATCGCCCTTACCGCACCCCTTGCCTTCGCCCCTACTATCGCTAGTATATTTGCTAATAGGCCTTTGGCCAAGGGAGTACCTTTAGGCCTCTTTTAAAAGGAGATCTATATAAAGCTTATAGCTATAGTATCGCAGCTCTTAGCCTTAGCTAAGAGAATCTAAAAGAGGGTCGCGCCTTATAATAGCAGCTTAGGAATATTACCTATTCTATATTTTTAAAAAAGGAGAGCTTTTATAGTACGCTTTATAAGAGAAAACAAATAAATATAACTATAAGAGAGTAGGAGCTTATAAGTATAAGTCTTTTAATAATAAATAACTACTTATTAGCAAGTGTAAGTTATTAAACGATTATTTAAAAGCTTTAAAGGTTTAATAAACGAATAAAGCTTTTAAACTTCTAGCGGTCTAAGTTCTTAATAAGCCTATCTATATATATCTCCTTAATAAGGAGGTAGATTATTTAAAAGCTTCCTTTCTAATACTTTTAGCAGATTTATATATTACTAATTTCGATATATTAAAGGCTTATCTTAATCTTCTTATTCTTTATAATAATTAGCTAAATCGTCTATTAATTATTATAATATATATTCTATTTAAAGAGGGAGTCTATACGAATCTCCTTAAAGAGGCGTTTTATAACTATTATCTCCTTTATAATAGAAACCATACTATAGAGTTCTACTTTAGTAAAAGAGAGCGTAATAGTCACTTAGCGATTCGCTTTTTAAGTAATTAGTCCTTTAAATAAAAAGAAGATATATCCTTAAGAGGATCTATAGGTCTTTTAATTATCTTTAAAAGAAGTATTTAAAGACGCAACCAGTTGGTATTCCTTAGCCTTAAAGCTATAAGCAATTCTTAAGAAGCATATACTATATAAGTATTAAAGCGTTTAATCTATAGCTAAGAGGTACTTAGAGTTTGGATTAGTTAAGAAGAAAGACAATTAAAAGGCTATAAACGCAACGTTTAAGCGTATTATAATCGCTATATAAAGAATAGAGCCTATTTTTTCTTAATACTCCTTTACCCTTTCTAAGAAAGCTTGCCTTAAGTTCTTAACAAACTCCTTCTTTAGCAGTAGAGTATTAGGCACTTTCCTTATATTAGCTCCGAACTTTTAAGCGATCTTCTTAATATAGATATTATAAACTAAAGAGATCCTCTTTACCTTCTTATCTTAAATAATCCTTACTTTAAAGAACTAAAAGATATCTCTTATAATAGTAAGCTTATATGCCCTCTTTAAGTCTTCAATTAAACGAATCGCCTAATCTAAGTTAAAGGCCTTATATAACACTTAAATATTATTAATATAAAATGCTATAAAAACTATATGATCCTTTATTATAAAAATACAAGGCTCCTTACCTAATAGCTTAAGTTAAAGGCCCTTAAGCATTCTTGCAAAGTTCCTATACTATAGCACTAAAGAGTCTTTTAGCCTATAGAGCGCGCGGTCCAGTTCTATTACTATACTAAGGCGCTTAAAGCCATCTAATAGGAAGCATATGACTAAAGTACTCCTTAAGTCTTTAAAAGCATTAACAAATGCATTAATAACGTCGAACTGCTTTACTTCTATATTAAAATATATAGCAAGCGCTATTAGTACCTTAAAAGACCTTACTATAAGCGTAGCTATATAGGTTAAGAAAATTAAAGCTTTATCTTAAAGATCCTCTTATATAACTAGCTATAATCGGCACTTTAAAAGCTTACTAAAGCTATTGACCTTATAAGTAAAAACCTATTTTAATAGTATTAGTAAGGGCTTTAAGTAGTCCTTTTATACGATTCTTTAGCAACTTTAAGATTCTAGATTCCTAATTTCCTAATACCTTCCTTCTTTAAATCGTTTGCTAAAAGGGTACTTTTCTAAGTTTAGCCATCCTTTTAAAGGCTTTAGTAAAAAGCCTTAATACTATAAGCGGTTAAGAGACTGCGCTTTAGTCTTTGCCTAATTATCAACTATAGCTTTAATAATTATATAAACTATTAAATAGTCCTTCTTATCCTCTCTTATCTATTTATTCGCTTAAAAGGTCGATATAAACTCCTATATATATAAGAAGTAAAGTAAATTAATATTACTTTAAAAGAGTATATACTTTAAAGTAGTAGTATATACTTTTAAAGTCTTCTATTGCTTAACGCTTAAGTATCTTATCCTCTTTTACTTAAGAAGAGGGAGTTCCTCTTTGCGCTTTTCTTTATAAGTCTCTTCTTTTATTTTTATTATTACTAAAGGTTCCTTTAAGAGTCTAAGTAGCTCTATCTCTTAAGCCTAAAGTCTTTAAGCTAGTATTATAACTTAAGGTATTATATTATTAAGGCCTGCTCCTCTTACTAAGTCGCTTCTTATAAGACTATTAAAGCTTCTCTTAGATCTTAGTAGTAATGCCTTTAGCCTTCTATTAAAGTTTACTAAGGCCTACCTTTATAATTAAAGACTCTATCTTAAAGCCCTTAAGCTATTTCTATTCTTATATAGAATAGCAGCTAAAGATCTGCCGATCGCCTTATAAAACTCGTCTTTAAAGACTCCTTTAAAGTTGTTTATAGTTTCTTCTTTAATAGGGCCTTTATAAGGAATCATTACCCTTAAGCTTTAGTCGCTATTTGCCTTTTTAAAGACTAGCGAAGTAGCTTCTAATTCGCTTGCTTTTACCTTTAAGTTTCTAAGCAAATCTCTTAGAAAATTTGGATTTAAGTTAAAGCCTTCTATATCATTAGTTAAAGGCTATAGAGTAGTATTAGTCTATAATATAAGCTCTTCTTATATAGCGGCTTCTTCTATAGCAATTGCGTTCAGCCCTGCGATAAGCTCTAATTCTTTAAAAATGCCTTCGAACTTAGCGTCTTAAGCTCCCTCTCCTTCTTTAATCAATTAGAGGGTTATCTTAAGTTCTTAGTATAATATAAGGTTTACGCGCTTAGCTTCTAAACTATAGAAGAGAGACTTATCAAATTCGATATTATAAGTTATTATTACTTACTAAAGTATAAGAACCCAGATTCTATAAATATTAAAGGTAATATATCTAATTAAGTAACCTAAGTGCCCTTATAATTCAATTTTAAAGGTTTGGCGGTCCCTTCCTACCTCCCTCTCCTTAATTAAAGGGTATGCGTAAGCACTATATATATAAACGCAACTCCAGTTAGGCTTTAAGCTCGCTATTATCTGCTTAATAAGCAGCGGCTTATAGAATTGAAAATACTACTTAAACCAATTGTAGAGAGCCTTACTTAATAAGATTATCTTCTTCCTAATAAGTAAGGAGATATTATAAAGGTATATAGCAGCCTTTATAACCTCCGGCCAAAGGCTTGCTAAAAGCCTAGCGTGGATTCTCATTTTAATAGAGCGTTCAATCAACTCCTATAGTGCGGTCGGCTGGAGAGCCTTCATTAGGTCGCTCAGGAGGCTCGCAGAAGTAAGGGAAGATAATTGATTGTATTATTATCTAGTATATATATAGTAAGGAGACTTCGGAAAGAAAAGGGAAAGTCTATAACTTAGCAGAGTTATATAAAGGGTCTTTAGGATAAGTAGAGACTCTGCCTATTTTGCATAATACACCTTCTAATTAGGCGATACTCTTAGAATTGCTTAGCTATATAAATAAAATAAAAGAAAGAATGGCAGTTGTAAAGAAAAGAGGCTTTATCTTATATACCGCCTTCTAAAGGTCGTTCCTTTTAAAATAAGAAGGGTCGCCATAAGTAATAAGCGTTCTTAAGAATCTTCGCGATTCTATACTAATGCTCTATTAGGCTTCTTATAAAGTATTTCTATTATAGAGGTTCTCCTTCCCTTCTTTTAAAAACAACCTTCCTTTATTATTCAAAATATCGTTTTTATACTAATAATTTTTAAATATAAAAGGAACTCTTGCTTATTGTAGCCTTAGCCACCTCTGCAAAGTAAGACCCTTAGAGTCTTATACCCTGCGTTATACTAACTTTGCGCTAGGTCGCTAGCGCTCCCTTAAGAGCTGCAACCCCGTCCTAGTCCTCTTAGCGCCTGCTAGGAAACGTGCTGCCGCCGCCATTGCCCCTGCCGCCGCCGCCGCCGCCCCTGCCGCCGCCGCCACCTAAGAGCCCCGCCCCTGCTGCGTACTATATGCCTAAGCCTATTATAAGAGGGAGCAGGAACAACACCTGAGAATAGGCCTAAGGGAAGACCAAAGACAAGAGGGAGGAAGCACCATAAGCGGGCTCTCCGAAGATAAGAACTAGGACAATTCACTAGTTAAAGGTAGAATAGGTAGTTAGTATTACGCGCTATCTCTAAGTATAATAGTAGTCCTATATATACCCCTTTCTTAATCCTTATCCAACTATATAATCTATATTACAAGATCCTCTACTTCTAGGTCTTTATATATGCCCTAATTAACTTAAGTAGCGGCCCCTGCTACTATTAGCAAAGAATACAAGACTCTTATAGGTTGAGAATACTAATCCCTATTTGTAAAAACAATAAGTATAAGTAAGGTTAGTACCTAAAGTTATAAAGGTAAGGAAAGGAGAGAGGGTTTTTTTTTTTTTTTTTTAACTCGCGGGTCGGGCCTATAAGTGGATTTCAAAGAAATATATAAAGGGAGAGGGGGAAGGGAGGAGGTATAGTAGTAAACGAATAAAAATAATTAAAACTCCTTTTCCTCCTTTACTAATACGACTCTTAGGCTAGGCCCGCGAGTTAAAAGCTCGAAGTTATTAAAGCTATTAAATTGCAATTTCAAAGAAAATTTAAAGACAATTTCAAGTAATCTTAAGCATATATGCCTTAACTAACTTAAGAGGCGTCCTTGCTAAAGAAAATCAGGCTTTATATAAAATTAGATTAATAATTTAAGAATTTCTTTAATATAGCTATATACAATTATTAAGCCTTTTTAAGGTAGCAACTCGCTTATTCAACTTAAGGGAAGCTGGATTTAGGTATTTAAAGTTCGTATGCTAGTTTTTACCTTTTAAAGCCTATCGATTACCAAACTAAGGGGCGCGACGAGTTTCTTAAAGAAGGCCCTTAATTAAGGTTTTTAAACGTTAGATATAGAGTTTAGAAAACTGGGCTTTGAGTTCCTTGATTTTTAAGGTAGATTTTACTTTTAAGCTAGGACTGCAAGTAAAGGGAATCACTATTAGATTTCTCTTTGCCTCTTTAGTAACCTTTAAAGCCTTTAAATGTTCTTATATCAGGCTTTTAAGATCTTTAGTAAAGGAGGAAGTAGGCTCTTTCTCCTTTTCTATTGCCTTAATAGTCCTTTCGCTAAGGTCTGATTTTAAGGCAAAGGTTAAGAAGTCTTCGAATTGAGCGTATATTATAAGATTATGCTTATTAATTCTAAAATGCTTAATAATCCTATTTCAAAGGCTAATAGGTAATCTAAGTAAGAAAAGGCGTCCTCTTTCAACTTTATTAAGAATCTTCTAATTAATTAAAGTATTCGATACTTAAGTAAAGGTCTGATAGTAGTTTTTAAGTTCCTTAGGAGTGCGAATAATAAGAATAAACTCCTTTAGAAAGGCTAGAGTATTGCGAATCTGCTATTTATTAAATTCTTGAAATTCAGATTTAAAAGCCTTAGTAAGGAGTTCCTAGGATTCGTAAAGCTTTCACTTAAGTAGAGATTTAATAATATCTTTGCTAATTTAATTATAATAGTAGGGAAGTCGATTGATTATCTTATTATATTTAATACCGAAATTATAATAAGTCTCTATATATTATTTAAGGAAATTAGTAATATTAGCTTTAGTAAAATAAGGAGCGCTAAGGGAATTAAAAAGGGGAAAATGATTAGTAATAGCTTTAAAGGCGGCTATTATCGCTTTATTTGTTTCGATAAGAGGGGAGCTAAGTCGAATATAAGGCCTAAGGTATTTTAAAGAGTTTTCAGAATCTGAGTTAATCTTAAAGTGACTAAGATAGGCTTAAAAAGATTTAAGCAAAGGGTTAAAAGGAGGTTTAAAATTGATATTTTTAGTATTTTCAAATATCGATATTAAAAAAGCAGGTACATTTATCAAAAGGGAAGGTAAAGAACTTAAGTTATATAAAATTGCATTTTTATATTCCTACTCGCAGGCCTAGCCTAAGAGTGAAAGTCCGGCTTCTGCAGAAAGTTTATTTATACTTTACTAAGACTTCTTTAATAAGTGCAAAGTAGCAAATAAGGGTACTATAATCACTAATAGTAAAAAAAGGTTTATTAAGTTAAAGATTAATTTTTAAGATAAAGTTTCTAAGAAAGATTCATTTTAGCTTTTAAGATAATTCCTATTAGTTCTTAAAATTAGTATATCTTAAGGATTATTTCTAAAGTAAAGAATAGAGTTCTATTGAATAGAGGCAGCTGAAGTATCCAATTTAGCTTTTTAAGAAAACTGAAGAGACACTCCCGATTAGAGCTTTTATTTAATATTATATAAATACTCGAAACTGCTATTATTTAAAGTAGCTATTATAGCTAATCAAACTTCTTTATATTAGAAAGGCTGGAAATCCGATAATCGTACTAATAAGCTAATAATTCAAGCTTTTTAAATTAAAAGTAGGAGAGGCGGAATAGGGGCCGAAATAGGAAAATCTAAGGTTATTAATAGTAAAGAGTGGCAATCGATAGTTTTAAATAACTGAGTAATTATAAGATCGATAATAGAGGAATAATAACTAATAGTTATAAATAATTAAATAATTATTATTTTAAAAGGGATTTTCAAAGGGTTGATCTCTTATCTGCGAATTAAGAGAATCAAAAGGAGAAGTCGTATAAAGACGAAATCTTAAAGGAATTGTCCCTGCGTAGGTCACTAATATAAAAGGAAGTAGGAATAACACCTGAGAATAGGCCTAAGGGAAGACTAAAGACAAGAGGGAGGAAGCACTATAAGCGGGCTCTCTAAAGACAAGAACTAGGACAATTCACTAGTTAGGGGTAGAATAGGTAGTTGGCATTGCGTGCTATCTCTAAGTATAATAGTAGTCCTATATATACCCCTTTCTTAGTCCTCATCCAACCATATGACCTATGTCATAAGATCCTCCACTTCCAGGTCTCTATACTATAATAAAGCGCAATAACGCATACGTATATTGCATCGCATGCAAGAGCATTGGCAATCTCGATTATTAGTACTTTAATAGCACCTTTAGTATGCGTTACGTTTATTATACGGTATTAAGTAATAGCTGCTAATAGGCCAGCGGACCTCTCCTTGCCTCTTAAAAGGCTATTATATCAGCCTATGCCTACGGCGCCTTTAAAGAGGAAGTAGTACTACTACTTAATATAATAAAGGGTACGCTTTAAAGCTTTTATAATATATCTTATTAAGTCTTATTAAGTTTTAGGCTAATTTTAAAAGATAGGAGCGATTGGACCCTAGTGCTAAGAGGGCCTGCTACTCCTATAAGTAGTAGTGCCGCTGCCTCCTTTGCTTTTAGTATACTATTCCTATTCGCCCTTAGCCCTTTTAGCTTAGACCCGTTCGCCCTTACTATTGCTACCGCTCTTATCCTATCCGCTGCTACTATCGCAGCCGCTGCTATAGTCTCTCCCTTTATCTCCTTAGCCCTTGCTATCACCGCGCCTATCTTTGCCCTTGCTACCCTTGCCCTTGCCGCCCCTATCGCCGCACCTTTTGCTATCGCCTTTACTATTACTAGTATATTTGCCAATAGGCCTTTAGCTAAGAGAGTACTAATAGGCCTCTTTTAAAAGGAGATCTATATAAAGCTTATAGCTATAGTATCTTAGCTCTTAACCTTAGCTAAAAGAATCTAAAAGAGGGTCGCGCCTTATAATAGTAGCTTAAGAATATTACCTATTTTATATTTTTAAAAAAGGAGAGCTTTTATAATATACTTTATAAAAGGAAATAAATAAATATAATTATAAAAGAGTAGGAGCTTATAAGTATAAGTCTCTTAATAATAAGTGATTACTTATTAGTAAGTGCAAATTATTAAATAATTGTTTAAAAGCTTTAAAGGTTTAATAAATAAACGAAGCTTTTAAACTTCTAGTAGTCTAGGTTCTTAATAAGCCTATTTGCGTATATCTCCTTAATAAGGAGGTAGATTATTTAAAAGCTTCTTTTCTAATACTCTTAGCAGATCTATATATTACTAATTTCGATATATCAAAGGCTTATCTTAATCTTCTTATTCTTTATAATAATTAGCTAAATCGTCTATTAGTTATTATAATATATATTCTATTTAAAGAGGAAGTCTATGCGAATCTCTTTAAAAAGGCGTTTTATAGCTATTATCTCCTTTATAATAGAAACTATACTATAGAATTCTACTTTAGTAAAGGAGAGCGTAATAATCGCTTAGCGATTCGCTTTTCAAATAATTAGTCCTTTAAATAGAAAGAAGACATATCCTTAAGAGGATCTGCAAGTCTTTCAATTATCTTTAAAAGAAGCATTTAAAGATATAACTAATTAGTATTCTTTAGCTTTAAAGCTATAGGCAATTCTTAAGAAGCGCATACTATATAAGTATTAAAGCGTCTAGTCCGCAGCTAAGAGGTGCTTAAAGCTTAGATTAATTAGGAAAAAAGATAGTTAAGAGACTGCGAACGCAATATCCAGGCGTATTATAATCGCTATATAGAAAATAGAGCCTATTTCTTCTTAATATAGAGACCTAAAAGAAAAGGAGTCACGTGATAGTCACGTGACAGTCGAGGAGTCACAGGATAGAGAGTCGAAGGAGGAGTCATATAATATAAGTCATATAATAAAGTCATATAATCGGCTAAGGGTCGAAGGGGGTATAAATAGGACTACTATTATACTTAGAGATAGCGCGCAATGCTAACTACCTATTCTACCTCTAATTAGTGAATTGTCCTAGTTCTTATCTTCAAAGAGCCTGCTTATAGTACTTCCTCCCTCTTTATCTTTAGTCTTCCCTTAAGCCTATTCTTATATTATTCCTACTCCCTCTTATATTAGTGACCTACGCAAGGACGATTCCTTTGAGATTTCGTCTTTATACGACTTCTCCTCTTAATTCTCTTAGTTTGCAGATAAGAGATCAATCCCTTTTTCGACAACCCCCTTTCGATGCAAGAATCATTTAGTTAATTGTGACTATCGGTCTCTGCTTCGAAAACTCTTTTTCGATAACCCCCTTTTAATGCAAGAATCATTCAGTTAATTATAACTATCGGTCTCTGCTTCGAAAACTCTTTTTCGACAACCCTCTTTTAATGCGAGAATCATTCAGTTAATTATAACTGTCGGTCTTTGCTTTAAAAACTCTTTTTCGACAACCCTCTTTTGATATAAGAATCATTTAGTTAATTATAACTATTAGTCTCTGCTTCGAAAACGCTTTTTCAATAACCCTCTTTTAATGCGAGAATTATTTAGTTAATTATAACTGTCGGTCTTTGCTTTGAAAACCTCTTTTTCGATAACTCCCTTTCGACTTCTTAATTGAAACCTTTATTCCTTTTCTTTACTTAAAAAGCTTGAATTATCAGCTTTAATAGTACGATTTTTTAGATTCTGGCCCTTTTGGAATAGATACATTTGATTAGCTATATTAGTAACCTTAAACACTTATAGTATCGAATATTTAATTCGATAGAACTCGAAATCTTGCTTTAGAAACGATTCCGAAAAACCCTTTATTTCGATAGCTAATAGGAATTGTCCTAAAGGCTAAGAAAAGCCCCCTTTTATTTTAGAAACCTTATTTTAGAAATTAATCTTAAATAGAGTAAACCTTTTTCTATTGCATTTAATTGCAATACCCTTATTAGTTATTTTATACCTTTTTACACTTACTTAGCAAAGGCTAATTAAGCTTTATATAGAAACTGGAATTCTACTTTTAAGCCTAGCTTGCGAATAGGAATATACTAATACAGTTTTAGATAATTCGACTTTCTTACTAACTTCTTTAATTTTAATACTTAAATATATTAAAAACAACTTTAAACCTTTTGATAACTTCCCTATTTAAACCCTTTAAACTTACCTAAGTCACTTTAAGGCTTATGCAATTTCTAATTGTTTTTACCCTATTTAGTAAGATCGCCTCTTAAGTTAATTAGGCCATATATCCTTAAGATTGCTTAAAATTGTTTTTAATTTTTCTTTAACTTACGCTTTAATAGCTTTGCTAGTTTTCGGATTTTTAACTTATAGTCTTAGCTTATGAGTCATCTTACTTAAAAGAAGATTTTCAATTTATCAAATTACCCTTTTGCCTCTTTCCCTTTCCCTTTATCGGTTTTTCCGAAATCCACTTATAGTCCTAGCCTAAGAGTTGTATTACCAAAGGAGGAAAAGGAGTTTTTATCATTTTTATTTGTTTACTACCGTACCTCCCCCCCTTCTCCCTCTCCTTTTATATATTTCTTTAAAATCCACTCGCGGGCCTGGCCTGCGAGTTAAAAAAAAATAAAAAAAATAAAAAAAATATCCCCTTTCTCTTCTCTCCTTCCTTCCCTCTTTACTAATTTAGCTATTAGTCCTTATACTTATAAAAGGGCTAGTATTCTTGACTTGCAAGAGTCTTATATCTTTGCTAATAGTAGCAGGGGCCGCTACTTAAGTTGGTTAGGGCATATATAGAGACTTAGAAGAAAAGGAGTCATATAATAGTCATATGATAGTCGAAGAGTCATAGGATAGAGAGTTAAAGGAGGAGTTATATAATATAAATCATATGACAAAGTCATATAATCGGCTAAGGGTCGAAGGGGGTATAAATAGGACTACTATTATACTTAAAGATAGCGCGTAATACTAACTACCTATTCTACCCCTAATTAGTGAATTGTCCTAGTTCTTGTCTTTAGAGAGCCTGCTTATAGTGCTTCCTCCCTCTTTGTCTTTGGTCTTCCCTTAGGCCTATTCTTGTATTGTTCCTGCTCCCTCTTATATTAATACTCCTTTACCCTTTCTAAGGAAGCTTGCCCTAAGTTCTTAATAAACTCCTTCTTTAGTAGTAAAGTACAAAGCACTCTCCTTATATTAGCTCTAAACTTTTAAGCGATCTTCTTAATATAAGTATTATAAACTAAAAAGATCCTCTTTACCTTTCTATTTTAAATAATCCTTACTTTAAGGAACTAGGAGATATCTCTTATAATACTAAGCTTATACGCCCTCTTTAGGTCTTTAATTAAATAAGTCGCTTGATCTAGGTTAAAGGCCTTATATAATACTTAAATATTATTAATATAAAATACTATAAAGACTATATAATCCTTTATTATAAAAATACAAAGCTCCTTACCTAATGGCTTAAGTTAAAGGCCCTTAAGCATTCTTACGAAGTTCCTATACTATAGCGCTAAAGAGTCTTTCAGCTTATAGAGCGCGCAGTCTAGTTCTACTTCTATATTAAGGCACTTAAAGCCATCTAATAGGAAGCATATGACTAAAGCACTCCTTAGGTCTTTAAGAGTATTAATAAATGTATTAATAATATCGAACTGCTTTACTTCTATATTGAAGTATATAGCAAGCGCTATTAGTACCTTAAAAGACCTTGCTATAAGCGTGGCTGCATAGGTTGAGAAAATTAAAGCTTTATCTTAGAGATCCTCTTATATAACTAGCTATAATCGGCATTTTAAAAGCTTACTAGAGCTATTAACCTTATAAGTAAAAACCCATTTTAATAGTATTAGTAAGGGCTTTAAGTAGTCCTTTCGCACGATTCTCTAATAACTCTGAGATTCTAGATTCTTAATTTCCTAGCACCCTCTTTCCTTAAATCGTTTGCTAAAAGGGTGGTTCTTTAGGTCTAGCTATCCTTTCAAAGGCTTTAGCAAAGAGCCTTAATACTATAAGCGGTTAAGAGACTGCGCTTTATCCTTTGCTTAATTATTAATTGCAACTTTAATAACTATATAAACTGTCAAATAATCCTTCCTATCTTCCCTTATCTATTCATTCGCTTAAAAGGTTAATATAAACTCTTGCGCATATAGGAAGTAGGGTAAATTAATATTACTTTAAAAGAGCATATGCTTTAGAGCAGTAGCGTACACTTTTAAAGTCTCCTATTGCTTAATTGTAATGACACAGAACCACCGAAGTGCGAGATCAAGTATAGTAGCAAGAAGTAGTGCAAAAGGCGTATTCTATAGGTCTAATACAAAGGAAACGAAGAAGTTAGAGAACCCTCCTTAAGGGAGAGCCCTTCTTCCTTATATATATAGCAGTTAGAAGCTCTATTGCCTATTTATATAATATTATATAAGAATATCCTTTTATACCTTTAGGGTCGATTTAAGAAAACCCTATATCAAATTGAGATTGTAAAACCTTAAAACGCTATACTCCTAGGTAATTGCATTAAGTAGAGGTACAGCTGTTATACTACCTTCCCCCTTTAAGAACGCTTGCCTATAAGCGTTAATAGGTTGTAATGATTTTCATACGATAATATACTTAGCGCATTATTATACAAATAGTACTATTTTATATTTAGTTTAGTATAAGTTGCGTTATATACTTAAATTTGTTTTTCTCCTTATAGGATCTTCCTTCCTTAGTATAATAATTATATATAACTGTATAGGTCCTTTACTTCTACTACTATAGTATAGGGCTAATGTATAGTAGTAGAAACAATTACTATTATTACTACTAACTACTATAAGTAAGTTTACCCTAGTCTAGGGTCGAATCGCGTTTAATACATATAATGCTAATTCCCCTGCTATTAAGTACCCTTGCGATAGCCTACTGCGTTTGTTATTACTAG
Organism: Diplocarpon mali; assembly: GCA_024741835.1. Lineage (NCBI taxonomy): Eukaryota > Fungi > Ascomycota > Leotiomycetes > Helotiales > Drepanopezizaceae > Diplocarpon > Diplocarpon mali. Next base: position 45,741 of record JAENRP010000262.1, read on the forward strand.
TGCGTATAGCGCCTTATATGCAATATCGCATATAAGTATGAGTTTAAGTCTGAATATAGTAAAAAGTGCTACTAGTACTAGGAGTAAAAGGCGGAGTATATCCTTATAAGTACTTCGAATCGACTCTAGAGTTCTATTCGCACTAATACTTATTTATAGCTTCCCTCCTATATTAGGGAGGAGTTCGCGGCACTATCCGCGGCCTTTAAAGAGTAGCAGGAGGAGGCTGCTTAGCAGTAAGAAGAGGATAATAGTAGTAATAATAATAATGCGCAGGCAGTTTTGATAAGGAACTGCGAGATACTCTATTAAAAGGCGGTCTAGCGCGCCTAGATCCTTATTAACCTCTTACTAATAGCTAGCGCAAAGGCTCTGACTAGCCGCTCTTAACTTAAGCGTGCTAGCCTTGCAGAGCTCTGCTTTATAGCTAAGGCTATAGTAAGCTAGCTAAAGGGGATTTAGGCAACGGTTATTATAAGTTAAACTCGAATTAGTATTAAATCGATCGCTAACTTTTTAATAAAAGTATAGCAACCTTATTAAGTCCTAATTAGTAAAGTTAAAGCAATCCAGCCGAACTATACTAGGCCTCTTAAGGTCTATTGCTATATTAGTAGAGCGGACTACTATAGTAGTAGAGTCTTTTATAAGAGGAAAGGAGCTTATAGTAATAAGGGTAGCGTCGGGCGCAGCGGCTAGTAGGGCGGCGCTAGTAGCAGTAAGAGGAGGTCAGGGTCATTCTAAGCAGGAGCGTAGATAGGAGCTAAGCTTTAGCTTTAGAATAGAGTTAGAGCTTATCTCCTTAAGCGCAGAAGAGAAGGGGTCGGAGGAGTTATAAAAGGAGGGGGCAGTAGGCCTAGTATTATTGTTTTTTTTTTTATTTTTTATTGTTTTTTCTC
>JAENRP010000262.1:46659-64769 GCA_024741835.1 Diplocarpon mali
TTTTATTTATATTTTTAGATTTATTTACCAACCCATTTTACATTCGGCCTATTATCCTTTAAGTGACTATAATCATTTATACCACTTTCCTAAGCCTTTAGCTAAGCTTATAAGTTCTAAGGTAGTTTTAGCTTTATAAGATTAGCTGTCGTGCAGAATGGGCGGAGTCTCCACTTATTCTGAAGACCCTCCACGTGACTCTGCTTAGTCATAGACTCTCCCTTTTGTTTCCGAAGTCTCCTTACCATATATATATTAGATAATAATACAATTAATCATATTCTCCTATATCAGCAAGCCTCTTAAGCGACCTAATAAAGGCCCTCTAGCCGACCGCACCACAGTTATAAGCCCTATAAGCACTTTAATATGCTTTCTCTTCGCATACAACCGGCTAAAGGGCCCTTTAAGCTCCTAACCGACTTTTCAAGTACTTATAACAACTCAAAGGACCTTCATTTTCAATTAATAAATTTCCATTTTCTAATCGAACCTTATTTGCAAACTTCATTTATATACCTAATCTTTTTTATTAAATTCTATTTAATATATCTAACTCTTTAAGCATCTCTAAGCCTCGCCTTAATACCTTTGCCTTTTAGGTAAAGTGGTTTAATAAATATATATTCTTTATAAAGCTTTATAATATTACTATTTTTACCGATCTAAGACTCCTATTCAAGTCAATTATAGAGACTAAGCCTTAAGCTCCCTTTATATAGGAGCTTAAGGAATTAGAAACAGCTAACTTTTGTATAATATACGCAAGGTTATATAAAGAGTATATAGCGACTCTATTTAAATAGATTTACGCCCGCTTTCCCTTAGGAGACCTATTAAAGGCTCCTCCTTTATAAGTATCTTATAAGGATATTAAAGATAAATATAAAATCCTAATAAAGGAGTACTATATACGTAAAGAGACTTAGAAGACCTAACGCAAATACTACAAACTACTCTTGAAATAAGTCTCTAAGACTATTAATAAAATGCTTTTAGCTTCTGCAATAGCTTAAGTATAAATCCAAGCTAAGAAGCTCTCCTCCTTAATACCTAATAGAGATACTCCTATAATTAGAACTACTATTAATAACCTGCATTCCATTTTAGTAAACTAGCAACTCTTACTCCAAGGCCTAGTATCTATTTTAAAGTATGATATTACGCCTTCTAATAAGGCTATTCAATCTCAGATAAGGCTCTAGTACCGCGATATACTATACTAAGGCAAGACTAAAAGAACTAATACTTAATAGTAGATCTAAGAGTAGTAAGAGGCGTACTACTTAATAGAATAATATAATCTCCTTAAGATTAAAGGAAGACTAAGAGTTATTGACTTTTTAGACTTAGTTATAATAAAGATTAATCTAAATTAAGCGACTCGCTTAAAGGAGGAAATTATCACTAATAAGTAGATAGGAACCTTATATAAGTATAACCTAATGCAGCTAAGCTACGCCTTAGCAGGCATTAAATCTAATAGAGCTATTAATAATAAAAGGCTAATAGTTTTTACTATTCGAAAGTCTCTTTTAAATACCGAAACCCTTTTGCAAGCTCTAGTAAGCAGCTCCTGAAATTGCTCCACAAGCTCTAAAAGGGAGATCAGGCCTAAGTGCCCTTATAAAGGCTCTAAAAATCACTATTAGAAGCCCTAGGACTATCGGAAACTATTATATACTATAAATAGGCGTAAGGAAAATATAAAGGTTCTCCCTTCGTAAAAGGAGGTCTTATAAATACAAAAGGCGTTAAACGCAAGAGACCAGTTCAAGGGTCTCTAAGCATAGCTTAAGAAGAATAATATTATAGTAATAGCAATTGACAAATTTAAAGGAAAGGCTTTAGCCTTTAAAGAGGATAGTTCAAGTAATAAAAGGGAGAACTTACCAGTCTTTATAGTAATAGATCCCTTTACCTTCGACGCTTTTAAAGAATTATTCAATATCTACCACCTCTTTAAGCTAAAATGCTACCTGCTCTCTTTAAGTACGCTCTTTAATAATTGCGCAGCTACTCATATTATTAATTCAAAGGATTTACTTATCGCAGGCACCTTTAAGCCTTTTAGCGACTTATAGTAATATATTAAAGTAGGTACCTTAAGACTCCTAATTATTAAGAGAGGTAATAGATATATAGTAGATTCTCTTCTATAGCATAACAGCTCTCTTATAAGGATAATACTTTATAATATTACTATTATAAAGGAGTTTACTACTAATATTATCTTAAAGAGGCTCCTTGCGAATAAGGGTTTTTAATACTCTAAAGTAGACCTTACTTTACGCTCTAAGAGTATTAAAGACTTTATAAAGCGAGCTTAATTAAAGCATTACTATAATCTCGTTTTCTTTAAATATAAGCCTATTAACTATTTAGATCTTCTGAATATGCTTTAATATAACTTCTCTACCTTAATAGCATTCCCTATAGCTAAGACAATGCTCTATAATAGGTTCTAGTCTAGCTATATACCTACTAAGGTATAGGATAATAATATATATACTTAGTACCTTTGCGCTAGCCACTTAAGCGCAAAGGCTCTTTAAGCGCTAGTCAAATGCGCTAAAGGAGTGAAAATCAAGGGAATATAAAGGCTGAAGTACCTTATATACGCAGTAGCGTCTGCTAAATAAGTTATTTCTCGCGCTACCTCTAAGAACCGATCTCTAAAGCCCTTCTTTAGGATCTCTTAGGATCTCTTTAACTTTTTAAACAATTTATATAATAGTTGCTTATAGGTTCTTTTAATTAAAGACGAGTATAGTAGTATACTTTGGATATTCCTATTAAGATCAAAGGGCAGAGATATAATCATAAAGGTCCTTTAGGCCTTTGAAGCATAAGTAAAACGCTAATATAGGCTTTCTATTTGCAAAATCAAGTAAGATAATAACACTTTAGTAATCTCCTTAAGGAAAGACTCTCTTATAAAGTACTAAAGATAGGTAAAAGAGGAAGGAATCGATTTAAAGCTTACTCCCACTTATATATACTAACCTAATAGAGGCGTAGAGCAAGTAGGAAAGGAGTTGATTAAACGCTCTATTAAAATAAGGATCTACGCCAGGCTTTTAGCAAGCCTTTGGCCAAAAGTAGTAAAGGCTACTATATACCTTTATAATATCTCCTTACTTACTAGGAAGAAGATGATCTTATTAAGTAAGGCTTTCTATAATTAGTTTAAATAGTATTTTCGATTCTATAAGCCGCTACTTATTAAGCAGATGATAGTAAGCTTAAAGCCTAACTAAAGTCGCGTTTATACGTATAGCACTTGCGCATACCCTTTAATTAAAGAGAAGGAGGTAGAAAGGGACCGCCGAACCTTTAAAATTAAACTACAAAGGCACTTAGGTTACTTAATTAGATATATTACCTCTAATATTTATAAAATCTAGGTTCCTATACTCTAGTAAGTAATAATAACTTATAATATCGAATTCGATAAGTCTCTCTTTTATAATCCAAAAGCTAAGCGCGCAAACCCTATATTATACTAAGAACTTAAGACAACCTTTTAATTAATCAAAGAGGGAGAGGGAGCTTAAGACGCTAAGTTCAAAGGCATTTTCAAAGAATTAAAGCTTATTGTAAGGTCGAACGCAATCGCCGCAAAAGAAGCCGCTATATAAGAAGAGCCTATATTATAGACCGATACTGCTCTATAGCCTTTAACTAATGATATAAAAGGCCTTAACTTAAATCCAAATCCGAGAGACCTGCCTAAAAACTCAAGGGTAGAAGTAAGCGAACTGAAAGCTACTTCGCCAATCTTTAAAAAGGCAAATAGCGACTAAAGCTTAAGGGTAATAATTCCTTATAAAGGCCCTACTAAAGAAGGAACTATAGACGACTTTAAAGGAGTCTCTAAAGACAAGTTCTATAAGGCGATCGGTAGATCTTTAACTGCTATTCTATATAGGAATAGAGATAGCTTAAGGGCTTTAAGATAGAGTCTTTAATTATAAAGGCAAGCCTTAGTAAACTTTAATAGAAGGCTAAAGGCATTGCTACTAAGATCTGGGAAGAGCTCTAATAGTCTTATAAAAAGCGACTTAATAAGAGGAGTAGGCCTTAATAATATAATACCTTAAGTTATAATACTAGCTTAAAGACTATAGGCTTAAGAGATAGAGCTACTTAAACTTCTAAAGGAACTTTTAATAATAATAAAAATAAAGGAGGAAACTTATAAAGAAAAGCGCAAAGAGGAACTCCCTTTTCCTAAGCAAAAGAGGATAAGACGCTTAAGTATTAAGTAATAGAAGACTTTAAAAGTATATACTATTGCTTTAAAGCATATACTCTTTTAAAGTAATATTGATTTACCCTACTCCTTATATACGTAAGAGTTTATATTAACCTTTTAAGCGAATGAATAAATAAGAAAGGATAGAAAGGACTATTTGCTAGTTTATATAATTATTAAAACTGCAATTAATAATTAGGCAAAGGATAGAGCGCAGTCTCTTAACCACTTATAATACTAAGGCTTTTTACTAAAGCCTTCGAAAGGATAGTAGGACTTAAAGAAGCACCCTTTTAGTAAATAATTTAAAGAAGGAAGGCGCTAAGAGATTAGGAATTTAAAATCTCGAAGTTGCTAGAGAATTATATAAAAGGACTACTTAAAGCCCCTACCGATACTATTAAAATGGGTTTTTACCTATAAGATCAATAGCTCTAATAAGCTTTTAAAGTGCCGATTATAGCTAATTATATAAGGGGATCTTTAAGACAAAGCTTTAATTTTCTCAACCTACGCAACCACGCTTATAACAAGGTCTTTTAAAGTACTAATAGCGCTTGCTATATACTTTAATATAGAAGTAAAGCAGTTCGATATTATTAATGCGTTTGTTAATACTCTTAAAGACCTAAGGAGTACTCTAGTTACGTGCTTCCTACTAAATGGCTTTAAGCGCCCTAGTATAATAGTAGAACTAGACCGCGCGCTTTATAGGCTAAAAGACTTTCTAACGCTATAGTATAAGAACTTTGCAAGAACGCTTAAAGGCCTTTAACTCAAGCTATTAGGCAAGGAGCCTTATATTTTTATAATAAAGGATCGCATAATCTTTATAGTATTTTATATTAATAATATTTAAGTATTATATAAGGCCTTTAACCTAGATCAGGCGACTTATTTAATTAAAGACCTAAAGAGGGCATATAAGCTTACTATTATAAGAAATATTTCCTAATTCCTTAAAGTAAGGATTATTTAAGATAGAAAGGTAAAGAGGATCTCTTTAGTTTATAATACCTATATTAAGAAGATCGCTTAAAAGTTCAAAGCTAATATAAGGAAAGTGCTTAGTACTCTACTATTAAAGAAGGAGTTTATTAAGAACTTAGGATAAGCTTCCTTAGAAAAGGTAAAGGAGTACTAAGAGAAAATAGGCTCTATTCTTTATATAGCGATTATAATACGCTTAGATATTGCGTTCGCAGCCTTTTAACTATCTTTCTTCCTAACTAATCCAAGCCCTAAGTACCTCTTAACTGCGGACTAAATACTTTAATACTTATATAGTACGCGCTTTTTAGGAATTGCCTATAGCTTTAAGGCTAAGGAATACTAATTAGTTGCATCTTTAAATGCTTCTTTCGGAGATAATCGAAAGACCTGCAGATCCTCTTAAGGATACGTCTTCTTCCTATTTAAAGGACTGATTATTTAAAAAGCGAATTGCCAAGCGACTATTACGCTCTCTTTTACTAAAGTAGAACTTTATAGTATAGTTTCTATTACAAAGGAGATAATAGCTATAAAACGCCTTTTTAAAGAGATTCGCATAAACTCCCTTTTTAAATAAAATATATATTATAATAACTAATAGACAATTCGGCTAATTATTATAAAGAATAAGAAGATTAAAATAAGCCTTTAATATATCGAAATTAGCAATATATAAATCTGCTAAAAGTATTAAAGAGAAAGCTTTTAAATAATTTACCTCTCTATTAAAGAGATATATATAGATAGGCTTATTAAGAACTTAGACCGCTAGAAGTTTAAGAGCTTCGTTTATTTATTAAACCTCTAGAGCTTTTAAATAATTGTTTAATAACTCATACTTGCTAGCAAGTAGTCATTTATTACTAAGAGACTTATACTTATAAGCTCTTACTCTCTTATAATCATATTTATTTGTTTTCTCTTATAAAGTATACTATAAAAGCTCTCCTTTTTTAAAAAATATAAGATAGGTAATATTCTTAAGCTGCTATTATAAGGCGCGACCCTTTCTTAGATTCTCTTAGCTAAGGCTAAAAGCTGCGAAGCTATAGCTATAAGCTCTATATAGATCTCCTCCTAAGAGAGGCCTAAAGGTACTCCTTCGGCCAGAGGCCTGCTGGCGAATATACTAGCGATAGTAAAGGCAAAGGCAAAGGGTGCGGTAAGGGCAATAGAGGCAAGGATAGCAAGGGCGGCGGCAATAGTAGGAGCGGCGATAGTAAAGATAAGGGAGATAAAGGGAGATACTATAGCAGCGGTTGCAATAGTAGCAGCAGAAGGGATAGGAGCGGTAGCAGCAATAAGGGCAAACGGGTCTAAGCTAAAAGGGCTAAGAGCAAATAAGAATAGTACGCTAAGAGCAAAGGAGGCAGCGATACTACTACTTATAAGAGTAGCAGGCCCTCCTAGCACTAGGGTCTAATCGCTCCTATCTTTCAAAATCAGCTTAGAACTTAATAAGATTTAATAAGACGTACTATAGAAGCTCTAAAGCGCACCCTTTACTATATTAAGCAGTAGCGCTACCTCCTCCTTAAAGGTACCGCAGGCGCAGGCTAATATAATAGCCTTTTAAAAGGCGAAGAGAGGTCTACTAGCCTATTAGCAGCTATTGCTTAGCACTATATAATAAACGCAATATATACTAAAGGTACTATTAAAGTACTAATAATCGAAATTGCTAATACTCCTGCGTATAATGCAATACATATACGCGTTATCGCGCTCTATTATAAGCTTAGGCATATAACGCGCAATAGGAGCAAGGCTCTTAGGTAGCGGTAGTAGCAGCAAGGGCAGCAGCAGTAGCAAAGGCAATAGTAGCAGCGGCTTATTACCTAGCAGGCGCTAAGACAATCGCGCTAAGGTTGCAGCTCTTAAAGGAGCATTAGCAACTTAGCGCAAAGTTAGTATAATATAAGGTATAAGGACTCTAAGGGTCTTACTTTACAAAGGCAGCTAAGACTATAATAAGTAGGAGTTCCTTCTATATTTAAAAATTATTAGTATAAAGATAATATTTTAAATAATAATGGAGGGTTATTTTTAAAAAAAGGAAAGGAGAACCTTTATAATAGAAATACTCTATAGGAAGCCTAATAAAGTACTAGCGTAGAATTGCGAAGATTCCTAAGCGCGCTTATTACCTATAACAACCCTTCTTATTTTAAAAGGAATAACCTTTAAAGGGATAGCATATAAGATAAAGCCTCTTTTCTTTATAACTGCTATTCTTTCTTTTATTTTATCTATATAGCTAAGCGATTCTAAGAGCATCGCTTAATTAAAGGGTATATTATATAAAATAAGCAGAGTCTCTACTTATTCTAAAGACCCTTTATATAACTCTACTAATTATAGACTCTCCCTTTTATTTCCAAAGTCTCCTTACCATATATATACTAGATAATAATACAATTAATCATCTTCTCCTATATTAGCGAGCCTCCTAAGCGACCTAATAAAGGCCCTCCAGCCGACCGCACCACATTAGCCTAATAAAAGTCGCAAATCTTATATAAGGATCTTGTAAAATTTGAAGTATAATACTAACTTAAGTTAAGGTTATAATTAATCTATTTAACTTAGTACTCTAAGTTCTCTTAAGATAGGCATACACTTAGTATCTTAGATACTTTATACTCTTCTTACCTTACGATCTTTTCTATAATAGGCTAGGGTTATTCCTAACTTAACAAAGGGTTCTACAGATCTTTAAATAGTAGCTTTAGCGCAAAGATATTATATATTATAAAACCTATAAGCAGTTTGATCTAATATAAATTGCCTACCTTTTTAAGAACCTTAAAGGGGCTATCCTATTAATTGTCCAGTTTCCTATTAAGGTAGTAATTCTTAAGACTTTTTATTAAAAGGTAGACTATATCTTTAGATTTCTAATTAATCTCCTTTTAGTATTGATTTATAGACTTATGCATTTTCTCTTAAGCGCGTTCTATATTGCCTTTTGCTACTTCCTAAGCTAAGTGCATCCTCTCTACTACTAGCTTAGCCTTTGCTTAATTTAATCTCTCTTATAGGCTGGACGTTTTTAGAAAGATCTAGTCCCAACTTATTTAAGGTGCAACTCTATACTTAAGCTAATATAGGATTATACTAATTGAAGCGTAAGGGAGAGTCGATTGCATATAATCTATTAATAGAATTAGTTCACTCTAATTATCTTAATAGTAGTTAATAAAAGGCTATAGCCTTAAATTAATATACTTATTTATGATCTTCATTTGATCGTTAGTCTCCTTATAATACGCTATAAAGAGTTTGATCTTAATACTAATAATATAGTAGAACTCTCTTTAAAATAAGGAGACGAATTAGGGGCCTTGGTCTAAGGTAATTATCTCTAAGGTATAGCCGAATCGATAAATCTATTAAATAAATAATCAGGCAGTTCCTTAAGCGTTAATATCTTTTTAATAAGGAATTGTAATAGCGCTCTTACTAAGTCGGTTTATAAAAACCAGGATTCGATTAAAACCGTACTTATTAAAAGGGAAGTCCTTAAAATCTATATATAAGTGCTATATAAGATAATTAAGAATAGGGAAGAGCTGCAAAAGGCCTTATTATTTAATTATCTTCGAATGCGAGAATTAATAAGATCTATAGTTTATAATAAATCTTTTGCAATCTAAACCTATCCTAACCTAATAGTACTTAGGAGCGAGTAGCTAATAGGTCTTTAAGCTACTAAGGTGCGCGCTTAAAGGTTAGTTATAAGCTTTCTAAATTAGATAAGTGTATAAAGGAGTATTATAGTATATATAAAGACGCTCCTTAAAGTAAAGCAATCTATCTTTTAAAAAGTAGTTCTTAAGGAGGTTGGTACAAATCTTTTAAAAGGATTTGCAATTATCTTAATAAAGCTTTTTAATTAAATTAAAGGAATCCTTAGGTCGATTCGAGGTCGAATCGGGAGTATCGGTTAATATTAGAACTAAGGTGCCTTTGGCAGATTTAGCAAGAAATTTTTCAATTAGTTTAATATTAATTTAAAGGTCTAACTAGGCTAAGGAAATCAGAACTTAGGATCGGCTATCTAGCTTCGCTTATTTATAAACTGGCATATCTTATTCTTAGTAGCTAAGAATATTAGCCTTTTAATTATCTTTATTAAAAGTATATATGATTTGAAAATTGAAGTTAAATAAAAATTCCATCTATTAGCACTATTTTACAATTAGAACTTTAATAGTTATAAAGTACTTAAAGGAGCAATAATTTAAGTAAATATCAACTTGCTCCTTAAGTGATATAAGCTTAAGTCTCTATTTATAGTAGGATTCTATAATAGCAAAGAGTTCCTTATTATATATTTCCTAATTAGGTTTATAGCTAAAGAGCATATGCGAATAAAAGCCAATTAAGTACTATTGCTTATTAGAGTATTACTAAGAAAGTACTCTAGCGACGATGCTATTAGAAGTATTAGTTTATAGCTTTATAAGCAATTTAGGGTTAAAATAGTAAATCTGCTGAATTAAGAGCAACTGCTTACAAAGCTCTTTAAAAGCGATTTAGCACTCTTCTATCTAATTCCAAAGTACTATCAGTTGGATTAGAATAGAAAGGGGTTTGGCAATTAGCCTAAAGTTACAAATAAATTATTAATAGAACTTATAAAATCCTAAGTAGGACTTCACTTTAGTAATAGTTTTCAAGTACTTCTAATTATATAATAGTTCGACCTTTTCAAAGTCCAGTTCGATCCTAATTATTATTAAAATATATTTAAAATATCGAATATAAGTAATATAGAACTTAAACTTTTTAATATCTACTTAAAGGCTAGCTTTTAAAAGTCGTTTTAATACCTTTTTAATATAACCTTAATGCTTTTTAATATTCTTAAAGTAAATTAAAATATTATTTAAATATACTATATAAAAATCATTTAATTAATTCAAAAGAATATCATTTATATACTAATAGTAAATACTAGGTCTATTATAGAGGCCGAATAGGAGAACCTTGCATTTATAGGATTTGTACTTTATTCGAAAGGTAGTATATTCCTTTAATTTAAAGTCCATTTGTATTTAATTAAAAGCGGCTCAAATATCCAGTTTTATAAAAATCTTAGCTTTGGATACTTGCCTTAAAAGCTTATCTATCCTTAGAATCGGGTAAGCGTCCTTTTAAATTAATGCGTTTAACTTCCGATAGTCTATGCAAAATCGGAAGCTACTATCGGCCTTCTTTATAAATAGTATTAGCGAAGCAAAAGGGCTAGTACTTGTTTTAATAAAGCCTTTGTTTAAATTCTTAAGTAAGTACTCCTTTATAACCTTAAGCTCCTTAATAGATTGATAGTAAAGGGGCGAATAGGCATTAGGCAAGGGCCCTTCTAGCTATATCTTATAATTATAATACTAATAGGAAGTAAGGGTATCTGCGTCCCTTTTTAAAAAGGCTTATCTTAAAGATTGGTACTATTTCAAGAGTCGATTATTAATTAGCTTTTCGATATTAGGATTCCTAAGCTTATATTTTTCTTTTAGAATCCTATCTACTTTATAAATACTAGTTTAAAAGAACTCAGTCTCCTTATACTTTATATTATAATAAAAGGCATTAGTACTAATCTTGCAAATAGGAACTATAGCTTTAAGACATTTGCAAATAGAGTCAGATTATAATCGATTTATATTAGACTATTTTCTAAGATTTAACTTAGTTATAAGCAAAGGCGCTAGCCTAGTAATAGCAATAAGGATCTCGCGCCTAGTTAAGACTATTAAATTAACGTAAGACTATCTTTTATTAATCTATTAAGCTTTATCTATAGCCATTTCCTATTCTTTATAATTAATATTAGCTTAATAATCGAATTGGATCCAAAGTCCTTTAAAAAGGGGAAGACGAATGACGATTTCCTTTGCGAATTAAGGAGATAAGGGGTAATATAAAGGCTATATAAATCGGTTTTCCTTTAGATTAAGTTTAAGTCAGAATCGGCATATCCATTTGACTCTAATAATAGCATTACGCTAGCTTAGGTTAAGAATAACCTAAGGGCAATTATAAATACGCCTTCTATCAATTATTAAGTAAAAGCGTATATAGTATATAGCTTATATGCGAACTATATTTTAAAATCTATAAATAGGAATAGGAGCTAGAAGAGGAAGAATTTTAAAGCCAATCGCTTTCGAAAGACGTATGAAAAGGGAATAATTTAAAAATAGGTAACTAAGGGCTTTAATATCTACTAAAGCTAATAATAATACTTTAAGTCTATTTATACTAATAGTATAAGAGGTTAAGAATTACTTCTCTTTTATTAAAGAGTTAAGATCTAGCTTTAATAAGTTGCACTTTTGCAAGCTTAAGTAAGAGTCTTTTCCTAGGCCTCTTTATTTTTCTAATCTTCTTCTATTTCGATCCTATTCTTAATTAAGTCTAAAGTTGGATTAGCTTCCTTTATATCTTTTAAAGTATTAATCTTATTTATAAAAGGACACTTAGTCTTATAGTGACCTATTTTACTATAAGTCTAATAGGTGGCTTACTTAAAAGGCAAAGTAGGAGAACTAGCCTTAGCTGGCGTATCTTAGCAAAAAGGGGTAGTCGGCTTTAAGGCTAATGACCTAGAAACTTAGGTAGTACTTTTAGCGCTTAGACTGCAAGCGGTCTTATTAAAGAGCGAATTAGATATCTTTTAATATAATACTAAGGTCGCTTTACTTTTAGTCAAAGGGTTAAGAAGTTAATTACTTTAGCGTTTAATATTAAGGGCATTTAATTAATTAACTATAATAGTATAGTCCTTCTCTTAAGAGGCCTTAGCTAAGGCGTAGGTAGCTTTAAGCTAAAGGGTAATCTTATTCTATATAAAGAAGAACTACTTAGATTTTAAGACCTCTTCTTAGATTATAGCTAATTAGAATCAGGCTTAAAACTAAAGGAAAGTTTCTTTAAAATAACCGGCTTTTCCTATATAAAAGTAATAGAAAGTAGATTAGAATAGGTCTACCTTTTAGCTAATTAAAAAGTAACTACTTAATAGTTCTACTATTTCTTAATAGTTTTAAAAGGAATTAGTCTTTAAAAGGTACTAAGGTTTAAGGTACGTTTAGGCTTATCTTATAATAGATCCTTAAATAAGGGCTTAGCGAGCTCGCTTATTTAAATATAAGTTAGTATTAATTTGCAATTAGTCTTAGACTAAAGCTAATTACTACTTATATATTAAGGAGGTCCTATTATTAAAGGGGATGATCTTTTCAATTAGCTGAATTTTTAGCTATTTTATATCTATATCGACTTCTAAAGGAGGCTAGGTCTCGCTTTATCAAAGGTAGGTAGATTCTCGCTTAATAGTCTAATATACGCGCTAAGCCGTCTCTTAGCTTTAATAAGCTAAGGTCTTTAAGCTAAAGATAGCTTAAGCAATCCTATTAATCTTACTTTATAATTATTAATTAGATTGATCTTAGCGTTATAAGGATTCCTTTAAACTTAAGACTATTTCTTATAAGACATTTAAGTTCGAAAAGTCTTATTTATCTTAGTTGGCTTAGCTATAGCATTATAGTCTCTTGCCCTTAGTAGTAAAAGAAGGTCCAGCCTTAAGGGCTAGGATAAGGGTACTCCTTATAGAAGCTGCTTCCTTAAATGAACTGGGTATATTCTATATTTGCTAACTTCTAGCTAGTAGGGAATTCATTTTACCGATTTTGGTTTTAGTAGTAATTTAGTTAAAAAAGGGGTTCTATAGAAAAAGGGTTCTAGTAGTATAGTGCTCTCCTAACTTCTGCCTATAGCACTTTTATAAAAGGAATAGTTAAGAAAATCCAGCTAATGAAAGCGTTCCTCGATTATACTAATTAATAAGCTATACTTAAGCTCTTAATTTGTCTAAGAGATCTTTAGGATCCTGACTCTATTGAAAGTTAAAACAACTGCGAATCGAATTTCAAAGGGGTAGGATATTATTAAAAGCCGTCTCCGGTAGAGAAGAACTTCTTCATTTAATATAATGATATAGAACTACTGAAATACGAGATCAAGTATAATAGTAAGAAGTAGTGCAAAAGGCGTATTCTATAGGTCTAATACAAAGGAAACGAAGAAGTTAGAGAACCCTCCTTAAGGGAAAGCCCTTCTTCCTTATATATATAGCAGCTGGAAGCTCTATTGCCTATTTATATAATATTATATAAGAATATCCTTTTGCACCTTTAGGATCGATTCGAAAAAACCCTATATCGAATCGAGATTGCAAAACCTTAAAACGCCGTACTCCTAGGTAATTGCACTAAGTAGAGGTGCAGCCGTTATATTAATGCTTAAGCGTCTTATCCTCTTTTACTTAAGAAAAGGGAGTTCCTCCTTACGCTTTTTTCTATAGGTCTCTTCCTCTATTTTTACTATTACTAAAGGTTCCTTTAAGAGTCTAGGTAACTTTATCTCCTAAGCCTAAAGTCTTTAAGCTAGTATTACAACTTAAGGTATTATATTATTAAGGCCTACTCCTTTTATTAAATCGCTTCTTATAAGACTATTAAAGCTCCTCTTAGATCTTAGTAATAGTGCTTCTAGCCTTTTACTAGAGTTTACTAAGGCCTGCCTTTATAACTAAAGACTCTATCTTAAAGCCCTTAAGCTATTTCTATTCTTATATAAAATAGTAGCTAAAGATCTGCCGATCGCCCTATAGAACTCATCTTTAAAAACTCCTTTAAAGTCGTCTATAGTTCCTTCTTTAATAGGGCCTCTATAGGGAATTATTACCCTTAAGCTTTAGTTGCCATTTGCCTTCTTAAAGACTAGCGAAGTGGCTTTTAATTCGCTTGCTTCTACCTCTAAGTTTCTAAGTAGGTCTCTTAAAGAATTTGGATTTAAGTTAAGGCCTTTTATATTATTAGTTAAAGGCTATAGAGCAGCATCGGTTTATAATATAAGCTCTTCTTATATAGCAGCTTCTTTTATAGCGATTGCATTCAGCCTTGCGATAAGCTCCGATTCCTTGAAAATGCTTTTAAACTTAGCGTCTTAAGCTCCCTTTCCCTCTTTAATCAATTAGAGGGTTGTCTTAAGTTCCTAGCGTAATATAAGGTTTGCGCGCTTAGCTTCTAGACTATAGAAGAGAGACTTATCGAATTCGATATTATAAGTCGTTATTACTTATTAAAGCATAGGAACCTAGATTCTATAAACATTAAAGGTAATATATTTAATTAAGTATCTTAAGTGCCCTTATAGTTTAATTTTAAAGGTTCGGTAGTCCCTTTCCGCCTCCCTTTCCTTAATTAAAGGGTATACGCAAGCGCTATATATATAAATATAATTTTAGTTAGGCTTTAAGCTTGCTATTATCTACTTAATAAGCAGCAGCTTATAGAATCGAAAATACTACTTAAACTAATTATAAAGAGCCTTACTTAATAAGATCATCTTTTTCCTAGCGAGTAAGGAGATATTATAAAGGTATATAGCAGCCTTTATAACTTCTAGCTAAAGGCTTGCTAAAAGCCTAGCGTAGATCCTTATTTTAATAAAGCGTTTAATCAACTCCCTTCTTACTTGCTCTACGCCTTTATTAGGTTAGTGTATATAGGTAGGAGTAAGCTTTAAATTGATTCCCTCCTCTTTTACCTATCTCTAGTACTTTATAAGAGAGTCTTCCCTTAAAGAGATTACTAAAGTATTATTATCTTACCTAATCTTATAAATAGAAAGCCTATATTAGCGTTTCACTTATACTTTAAAGGCCTAAAGGACTTTTATAATTATATCTCTACCCTTCGATCTTAATAGAAACGTCTAAAGTATACTACTATACTTATCCTTAATTAAAAGAACCTATAAGCAACTATTATATAAGTTATTTAAAAAGTTAAAGAGATCTTAGGAGATCTTGAAAAAGGGCTTTAAAGATCGATTCTTAGAGGTAGCGTAAGAGATAACTTGCCTAGCAGACGCTACTGCGCATGCAAGGTACTCTAGCCTTTATATTCCCTTAATCTTCACTTCCTTAGCGCACTTGACTAGCGCTTAGAAAGCCTTTGCGCCTAGGTGGCCAGCGCGAAGGTACTATATATACGCGTTATTATCCCGCACCTTAGTAAGCGTATAGCTAGACTAGAACCTATTATAAAGCATTATCTTAGCTATAGGGAATACAATTAAGGTAGAGAAGTTATATTAAAGTATATTTAAAAGATCTAAATAATTAATAGGCTTATATTTAAAGAAAATAAGATTATAGCAACGCTTTAATTAAGCTTGCTTTACAGAATCTATAATGCTCTTAGAGCGCAAAGTAAGGTTTATTCTAAAGTATTAAAAACCCTTATCCTTAAGGAGCCTCTTTAAGATAATATTAGTAGTAAACTCCTTTATAATAGTAATATTACGCAGCGTTATCCTAATAAGAGAGCCGTTATACTATAAAAGAGAGTCTACTATATATCTATTACCTCTCCTAATGATTAGGAGTCTTAAGGTACCTACTTTAATATATTACTATAAGTCGCCAGAAGGCTTAAAGGTACCTACGATAAGTAAATCCTTTAAATTAATAATATAAGTAGCTATGCAATTATTAAAGAGCGTACTTAAAGAGAGCAAGTAGCATTCTAACTTAAAGAGGTAGTAGATATTAAATGATTCTTTAAAAGCGTTAAAAGCAAAGGGATCTATTATTATAAAGATTAATAAGTTCTCCCTTTTGCTTAAACCATCCTCTTTAAAGGCTAAAGCCTTTCTCTTGAATTTGTTAATCGCTATTATCGCAATATTATTCTCCTTAAGCTATACTTAAAGACCCTTAAACTAGTCTCTTACGTTTAATGCCTTTTGTATTTATAAGACCTCCTTTTATAAGGGGAGAACCTTTATATTTTCCTTGCGCCTATCTATAGTATATAATAGTTTCCGATAGTCCTAGGGCTTTTAATAGTAATTAGTAAAGCCTTTATAAGGGTACTTAGGCCTAATCTCTCTTTTAAAGCTTATAAAGCGATTTTAAGAACTGCTTACTAAAGCCTGCGAAGGGGTTTCGGCATTTAAGAGAGACTTTTAAGTAGTAAAAACTGCTAGCCTTTTATTATCAATCGCTTTATTAGATTTAATACCTGCTAAGGTGCGGCTTAGTTACATTAAGTCATACTTATATAAGGTTCTTATCTACTTATTAATAATTATTTCCTCCTTTAAGCAAATCGCTTAACTCGGATTAATCTTTATTATAATTAAGTCTAAAAAATCAGTTACTCCTAGTCTTCCTTTAATATTAAGAAGAATGTATTATTCTACTAGGTAATACGCCTCCTACTATTCTTAGATCTATTACTAAGTATTAGTTCTCTTAGTCTTGCTTTAGCATAGTATATCGTAGTATTAAAGCCTTATTTAAAACTAAATAGCCTTATTAAAAGGCGCAATATCATACTTTAAAATAGATACTAGGCCTTAAAGTAAGAGTTGCTAGTTTACTAAATTAGTATATAGGTCGTTAGTAGTAGTTCCACTTATAGGAGTATCTCTATTAAGTATTAAAGAGGAGAGCTTTTCAACTTGGATTTAAGCTTAAGCTATCGCAGAAGCTAGAAGCGTTCTATCGATAGTCTTAAAGACCTATTTTAATAGTAGTTTATAGTATTTGCATTAGGTCTTCTAAGTCTCTTTACATATAAGGTGCTCCTTTATTAGGATTTTATATTCATCCTTAATATCTTTATAAGAAGCTTATAGAAGGGGAGCTTTTAATAGATCTCTTAAAGGAAAGCAGGCGTAAATCTATTCGGCCAGAGTAGCTATATACTCTTTATATAACCTCGCGTATACTACGCAAAGGTTGGCTATTTCCAATTCCTTAAGCTCTTATATAAAGGGAGCTTAAGGCTCAGTCTCTATAATTGACTTAAATAGGAGTCTTAGATTAGTAAAAATAGTAATATTATAAAGCTTAGCAAAGAATATATATTTACTAAACTACTTTACTTAAAAGGCAAAGGTCTTAAAGCAAGGCTTAAAGATACTTAAAGCATTAGATATATTAAATAGAGTTTAGTAAAAAAAAGTTAAGTATATAAATAGAATTTGCAAATAAGGTTCGATCGGAAAATAGAGATTTATTAATTGAAAATAAAGCTCCTTTAAGTTATTATAAATACTCGAAAAGTCGGTCAAGAGCTTAAAGGGCCCTTTAGCCAGTTTTATATAAATAGAAAGCATATTAAAGTGCTTATAGGGCTTATAACTATAGTGCGGTCGGCTAGAAGGCCTTTATTAGGTCGCTTAAGAGGCTTGCAGAAGTAGGGGAAGATGATTAATTGTATTATTATCTAATATATATATAATAAGGAGACTTCGGAAAGAAAAGGGAGAGTCTATAACTTAGCAGAGTTATATAAAGGGTCTTTAGGATAAGTGGAGACTCCGCCTATTCTATATAACAACTCCCTTCCTACTCGCTCCGCGCTTCTATTAGATTGGTATATATAGGCAGGAGTAAGCTCTAAATCGATTCCCTCCTCTTTTACCTATCTCTAGTACTTTATAAGAGAGTCTTCCCTTAGGGAGATTATTAAAGTGTTATTATCTTGCCTGATCTTGCAAATAGAAAGTGTTAGTACGCAGATTCCTATGCAGGAGGCAAGCTGCCCTTGTTCCTGGGGTCATCCTATATAGCTATACCATATGCGATATAAGGGGTTTTGTATGTATTTCGGACGGCTATTCAGCCGGAGGACTTCAGAAGGATATTTATATACGGCTAAGAGGGATTATAAGAAGGAGGACATTTATAAGTATAAAGGTACTATCTCAATTATATAAAGATAGATAGATATTAATATAGATTCTTTTTAATAATAAGTACTTAACTATA
>JAENRP010000263.1:0-12990 GCA_024741835.1 Diplocarpon mali
TAGCCGACGTTTCTTACTTTAAAGTTCTATTAGTAAACTAATTTTTAAAGAATTCGGCAATGATTATACTCGGTTTCGACTGCATTAATAGAAGTTTCGATAGATTTGAGTAAAACGACCTCTAATATATGGCCGAAGAAAAATGCATTCTGGCCTTCCGACCACCTATTTCCTACTAGCTTAGCAGTTTATACGCTATATCTATACTATTATAAACTAGGCTAGTACTTAGGCCATCGGAAAAACTATTCTTCCGATGACCTAAGGGGTATATTATATAGAAAATAGGCTAAATATGCTAGTACGCGCCTTAAGGTATGGATTCACATTTTAGCCGAGCGGTATTATGCACAACAACTCCTAAGCCAGGCTTGCAATTGGAAAACGGCAAAACCTCAAATTGCTATTACTAGTCCTTTCCAGCTGCTAATAATAAAGTATCGACTGACGATAGGCTACTAAAGCTATTAGAAGCCGAAAGCCTATTAAGGTATTAGCTAATATATAAAAGATTCGCGCATCTAAGGCTAGAGAAATTGAAGGGCCTATATAAGGTCTTAACCCTAAAACGGAAGATCTAAGTACTAAAGGATCGTCTAATGTACCGAATTTGCAAGCTAATAAAACTTCGAAATCGGACGCAAACTAAGCTTAATCTATAGAAAGATTTAATACTAGTGCTAATATCTATTAATACTACTAGATTATTTATAACCTTAATTAAAGGAAATAATTGGTTTTCTTAAATAGTAGATAACTTCACTTAGTAGATATAGACCATTTGCGCTAGGACCAAATCTAAGCTTATAAAAAAGCTGGAAACTTGGAAAGTGATAAAGGAACGCTAGACCTAATTAAAGCTAATAGCTATTAGGTCTAATAATGCATTAGAGATTAGGGTAAAGCTTAATAAATAGGCAAAATAAGGAGTTTATTACAAACTAACTATAATATACAAAGGTTCCTATTAGAATAGTATCGCTAAGTAAAGCATTTAGCAAGCAAAGACTGACTATCGCGCTCTATTATAAGATACTGACCTACTATTGGAATTCTAGGACCTTATAGTTAAGGCAGACGTATACCTGCGAAATAGAATAGGTAGTAGACTAATAGTTAATAGCACTTAAATATCGCTATATAAGGCATATTTCAAATAGAAATTAAGCCTAGACTATATCTATATCTTTAAAAGCGTCTACTACTCCTATATTAGCCTAAAGTCCTAGCCTGCAGGTATAAAGAGTAAGAAGCTAATAGACTGAGGTAAAGAGTATATATTTATTAAGTATATTAAATAGATAATAAAGCAATAGATAGTATATACGCTAGATCTAAGGCGAGTAATCATATCCTTAGTAGTTGAGTTCGACGAATCTTGAAATAGGAAGGAGCTATTCTTAAAGCTCTATATACCTAGAGATTCGTAAGGTATACTATTCGATAGTAATACTATTAAGCCGAACTAATAACCCCTTTCTCTTAACTAAGGTATATTAAGCGCACCTGCTAATCGACGACCTGCTAGTCGCTTAAAGGCCGAATAGACTATTCCTATCGTCTGCAAACTGCCTAAAGTATAAAACAACTTCGATATTATTATCCCTTTAGTTAAAGCACCTATGTCGTGCAGAATGGGCGGAGTCTCTACTTATTCTGGAGACCCTCTACGTGACTCTGCTTAGTTATAGACTCTCCCTTTTCTTTCCGAAGTCTCCTTACCATATATATATTAAATAATAATATAATCAATTATCTTCTCCTATATCTGCGAGCCTCTTAAGCGACCTAATGAAGGCCCTCCAGCCGACCGCACCACAACCTATAGTAAAGGATATTCCTAAAATAGGTATAAGTAATAATAAGCCTCTACTATCGGAAAGCGGTTCCTTAAACAATAAGCCTATAGAACCTATAGTTAAACCTACGCCTTTGAAAAGGAATAGATACTTAGAATTAGAAGATACCTTAAATAAACGCAAGTCTAAGCGTATCTAGGCTATAATAGCATATAGGATCTATAAGCTTGAACTTCAATAGAGCTTTAATAAAGATAATGCGTTCCTAGCCGCTAAGAGGATAATGAAAATCTCTTTTCTAAAGACGTATAATAAAGCTATTAATAACTTAAAGAATAGAGCAATATAGAATAAGGCAATCTAAGAGGAGATAAGCTCTTTTATTACAAATGGCATATAGATAGAGGAACTAATACTAAAGGATATAAACCTAGTATTAATAAAGTGGGTCTTTATAATTAAGATATATGTAAATAAGACCTTAAAACGTTATAAAGCAAGGCTTATAGCTAAGGGCTTCTTCTAATAGTATAGAAAAGACTACTTTAATACGTTTGCGCTAATAGTTCGCATAGATACCCTTTATATATTTATAGTAATAGTAGCTGCTAAGGACCTTAAATGCAAATAGTATAATATTAAAAATGCATTTACCAAAGCGACTATAAAGAAATGGATTTTTCTCTCCCGACCTAACAGTATTCCTATACGCGCTAGCCACTCTTTCTATATACTCTACAATATCTATAGGCTTAAGTAATCAGCCTATAATTAGAACCTTTTATATAGCTCTACTTTAGTAAAAATGGGATTTATTTAAAGCCTAGCTAACCCTTATCTATTTACCTATATTAAGCGTAGAATTAAGTTGCTACTATATATTGATAATATTGCTATAGTTGCGGAAACAACCACTTAATTAGATTGGTTCTTTATAATTATTTGGAAACGTTTTAATACTAAGGATCTAAGGGGAATTTATAAGATCCTTAGCATCTGTATTATAAGGAACCGCTTTACTTAAGAACTTTAGTTAAATTAAGAGCAGTATATTAAAAAGATCCTAGACCGAATAGGACTCTTTACTTATGCTCCTAACTTTAAGCTAAAGCGTACTCCAATCGAAGGAAAGTATAATAAGTTAAAGCCTACTAATAAAAATGAATAAAGAAGAGATCTAAAGAAGTACTAATAGGATATTAAAGCGATTATATATACTATAGTATATATAAGACCAGATATCGCCTTTATTATTAGGCAACTTAATTAGAACTTAAAGGATCTAACGATTCAATATAAGAACGCAATTAAGCGACTTAAAAGGTACCTTCGATTAATAATCATATAGAAGGTAAGATATAAACTAACGAAATATATAAGCGCAAAGCTTAAGGTATATACTAATTCCAACTAGGCAAATATAAAAGGTCGGAAAAGTATATTTAAAAGCGTAGTAGTACTATATAGCAGACCTATATTATAGGAAAGTAGGAAGTAGAAATCAGTAGCTACCGCAAGCACTAAGGCCGAATATATATCGATATTATCAAATTGCAAGTAAGGATTATAGATCGCCTAAGTCCTAAAAGATATAGGTTTTATTAAGTATATTAAATAAGATAGGAACTATATTAATCTCTAAGCAGATAATATAAGGGCAATTACACTTATAAAGAATCCACACTTATATAAGCGATCGAAATACATTAATATTACCTACTACTTTATCTATAACCTTATTGCAAAGAATAAGTTATTAATTACCTATATCTTAACCGATCGAATAGTAGTAGATGGATTTATAAAGCTATTAAATGTTGAGATAGGTGATACAGCTATCACTCTGATGTATTATCATATGACCCTACTGCTTAATCAGTAGGATATTAATACGTATATAGCTATAGGGAAGAAAGGGGTAACCTTCCTTCCCTAACTCTTACTAATATATCAACTATTAACCTTTAGAAGTTTCCCTTACCTACTGCGCCGACTCACTTAAGCTTAATAGGTTATAAGCCCCGGCTAGACCGATAATAGATTATTAACTTCCCTTAAAAAGCACTTGCGCTGCAACTATTAGTAGGAAGTTGAACGAGACTTATAGTAAGAGGCGAGCAATCGGCGAATAGGAGGTATGATTCCCTATTTAGCCAACCTATATTATAAGAGGTATAATTCCTTACTTTATAACCCCTTTAGTACTGCAAGAGGTATAATTCCTTGCTTTACTATATTTTATAAGAGGTATGATTCCTTGCGTTATAGCCTAAAAACCCTTTTCGATAAGAGGACTTCCTCCCTATTTAATACTTCTATAATACCTACTATTTAATCATTTCAACTTTTCGATAGGAGGAGTGCCTTTAACTATTTAATTTATTTGATTTTTCAACGCAATTCTATTCGAAATAGCAATAGCTTCTAATTCCGATCGAAACACTAGACCTAGAGACCTTTAACTCTCTCGAAAGAACTGGCAATAATAGTTCGATAATTTAGAGCTTTACTTTAAGAGCAAAGGCATTGAAATAGCGATTTAAAAGACACTTATTAAATATCCGAGAATAGCCCCTTATACTCCTTCTACCGATTCGTCTACTTCTACTTTAATAGCTAATATAACTATTAAGGATTTGCCAGATATACTAAATAAGCTTAGCTTAAGAGCTTTAATAGATAATAACCGAGAATCCTAAAGGCAGATTTTAAATATAGAAAAGGAGAAGGAGTATAGGCTAGCCTTAGCTAAATGCAAGCTTAAGATCAATAGAGGTTTAAGTAATAAAGATTGAGATTTTATTTGAGTTTATAATAATATAAAGATAAGATAGGATACTTTAAAGGTAAAATACTTTTAAATAACTACCTTTAATACCTAGTATCTACTATAGTAAATCAGTTTATTTTAATATAGAATTGATAAAGATAGTAAGGATATAGATATAAATATAGACTTTACCTAATCTATATTATATAAAGTAAGGAGGAGAGTAAGAGCCGCAGATCTTAAGATAGTTATAACTTTTAGGAAAACTTAGCTTTTTAGTTTCCTACTTAATAGCCTCCCTCTTAAGTTTGCTATTATAAAATAATCTCTTCTTATCTAACCTAACCTTAAGATCTATAAGAAGATCGACCTCCTTTAAACTATTAAGTAAGACCTTAAAGGACGCTTTAAATCGGCAAATGCCGTATTATAAGGCAACGATAAGCCTAAGAAGAGGAAGGAGCGTAGGACAAGCCCTTAAGCTTATTAGAGATGCTACTTTTATAATAATGCTTATAATATTACTAATTATAAAGTTAAAAAGCAATTGATTAATATAGGCGCTAGCTTTAATATTAAGAAGCAATTAAAGCAAAAGTTAAAAAGCAAACTGCCCTTATCCTACCGAAGGCCGCAACTACTAAGGAAAGGCAAAGGAAAAGGCTATTTAGCTAAAACTTTAGCAAATACTTCTAATAATAATAGTAAGTTATCTAAACCTAAATCTACTTTTAATAATTTAAATAATAATTATAATAAAGATGCTTATATTTTAAAAGCCGATCTTTATAAGATCCTTGAATCTAATTAGTATAGTAATACTAGTTATATAGTATATATAACTGATAAATCCTACCTATTTAAAGGCCCGCTTATTAAAATAAAAAGGCGCTTTATTAAGGTTGGTAGTAGAAGGTTATATATAGATTCGATAGGTATAGTAAAGATGAATATCGCTAGCGTTTCTTTCCTTTTGCAAAATGTTCTCCTTATGCTTAGCTTTAGTATTAATCTTTTATTTAATTGCAAGATCTATATAAAGTTGAATTATATAGGAGTTTTTAATAATCAATTTATATAATTTATAAATAATAATTATAAAGTGATCTTTAAAGTTAAAATTAAAGATAGACTTTATATTATTTTAAAGGTAATATTATAGAAATTAACTCTTAAGCCAGACTTATAAGTAGATTCCTTTAAGGAAAGTGCACTCTTTACCCTAATATAATTAAGCAAGGATAAGGAGAATAGATAGACTCTTAAGTTAGGATCGCAAGTGAAATTTGCAAAAATAACTCTTAAGCTAGGACTATAAGTAGATTGTAAAGTATTTTTAAAGATAACTCTTAAGCTAGGATTATAAGTAAATTTAATAGGAATGACTCTTAGGCTAAGACTGCAAGTGGATTCTATAGATTTACTAATAATAACTCTTAAGCTAGGATCGCAAGTGAAATTCGCGGAAATGACTCTTAAGCTAAGACTGCGAGTGAACTTTGCAGATTTATTAAAAACGACTCTTAAGCTAGGACTATAAGTAGATCTTGCTATTTCTAAAAAATCGACTCTTAAGCTAAGACCGCAAGTAGATCTCGCGGCTTTATTAAAAATGACTCTTAAGCCAGGCTTATAACTGGAAAATAGCAAAACCTTAAACTACTATTACTAGTCCTTTCTAGCTGCTGATAATAAAGTATCGACTAATAATAGGTTATTAAAGCTATTAAAAGCCGAAAGCCTATTAAGGTATTAGCTAATATATAGAAGATTCGCGCATTTAAGGCTAGAGAAATTAAGGGGCCTATATAAGGTCTTAACCTTAAAACGGAAGATCTAAGTACTAAAGGATCGCTTAATATGCCGAATTTGCAAGCTAATAAAACTTTGAAATCAAACGCAAATTAAGCTTAGTCTATAAAAAGATTCGATACTAGCGCTAATATCTATTAATACTACTAGACTATTTATAACCTTAATTAAAGGAAATAATTGGTATTCTTAAATAGTAGATAATTCCACTTAGTAGATATAGACTATTTGCGCTAGGACTAAATCTAAGCTTATAGAAAAGCTAGAAACTTAAAAAGTGATAAAGGAATGCTAGACCTAATTAAAGCTAATAGCTATTAGGTCTAATAACGCATTTGTTAAGATAGGTAATACAGCTATCACTCTGATATATTGTCATATGACCCTACTGCTTAGTTAGTAGGATATTAACACGTATATAGCTATAGGGAAGAAAGGGGTAACCTTCCTTCCTTAACTCTTACTAATATATTAACTATCGACCTTTAGAAGCCTCCTTTACCTACTGCGCCGACTTACTTAAGCTTAATAGGTTATAAGCCTTAGCTAGACTAATAATAGATTATTAACTTCCCTTAGAAAGCACTTGCGCTATAACTATTAGTAGGAAGTTGAATAAGACTTATAGTAAGAGGCGAGCAATCGGCGAATAGGAGGTATAATTCCCTATTTAGCTAACCTATATTGCAAGAGGTGTGATTCCTTGCTTTATAACCCTTTAGTACTATAAGAGGTATGATTCCTTGCTTTATTATATTTCGTAAAAGGTGTGATTCCCTATATTATAGCCTAAAAACCCTTTTCGATAAGAGGACTTCCTTCCCATTTAATACTTCTATAATACCTACTATTTAATTATTTCGACTTTTCGATAGGAGGAGTGCCTTTAATTATTTAATTTATTTGATTTTAACGCAATTCTATTTGAAATGGCAATAGCTTCCGATTCCGATTGAAACACTAGATCTAAAGACCTCTAACTCTCTTAAAAGAACTGGTAATAATAGTTTAATAATTTAAAGCTTTACTTTAAAAGCAAAGGCATCGAAATAGCAATTTAAAAGACACTTATTAAATATGCGAGAATAGCCCCTTATACTCCTTCTACCGATTTGTTTACTTCCACTTTAATAGCTAATATAACTGCTAAGGATTTGCTAAATATACTAAATAAGCTTAGCCTAAGAGCCTTAATAGATAATAACTAAAAATCCTAAAGGTAAATTTTAAATATGGAAAAGGAGAAGGAGTATAAGCTAGCCTTAGCTAAATGTAAGCTTAAGATTAATAGAGGTTTAAGCGATAAAGACTAAGATTTTATTTAAGTTTATAATAATGTGAAGATAAGATAGGATACTTTAAAGGCAAAATACTTTTAGATAACTGCCCTTAATACTTAATATCTATTATAGCAAATCACTTTATTTTAATATAGAAAAGATAAAGATAGTAAGGATATAAATATAAATATAGACTCTACTTAATCTATATTATATAAAGTAAAGAGGAGAGTAAGAGCCGCAGATCCTAAGATAGCTATGACTTTTAAGGAAACTTAGCTTTTTAATTTCCTACTTAATAGCCTCCCTTTTAAGTTTGCTATTGCAAAACAATCTCTTCTTATTTAACCTAACCTTAAGATCTATAAGAAGATCGACCTCCTTTAAACTATTAAGTAAGACCTTAAAAGACGCTTTAAATCGGCAAATGCCGCGTTATAAGGCAATAATAAGCCCGAGAAGAGGAAGGAGCGTAGGACAAGCCCTTAAGCTTATCGGGGATACTACTTCTATAATAGTGCTTATAATATTACTAATTATAAAGTTAGAAGGCAATTAATCGATATAGTCGCTAGCTTTAATATTAAAAAGCAATTAAAGTAGAAGTTAAGAAGTAAATTACTCTTATCCTACTAAAGGCTGCAACTACTAAAGAAAGGCAAAGGAAAAGGCTATTTAGCTAGAACTTTAGCAGATACTTCTAATAATAATAGTAGGTTATTTAAACTTAAATCCACTTTTGATAATTCAAACGATAATTATAATAAAGATGCCTATATCTTAAAAGCCGATCTTCGTAAGATCCTTGAATCCGATTAGTATAATAATACTAATTATATAGCATATATAACTAATAAATCCTATTTATTTAAAGGCCTGCTTATTAAAATAAAAAGGCGCTCTATTAAGGTTAGTAGTAGAAGGTTGTATATAAATTCAATAGGTATAATAGAAATGAATATCGCTAGCGTTTCTTTCCTTTTGTAAAATGTTCTCCTTATATTTAACTTAGGTATTAATCTTTTATTTAATTATAAGATTTATATAGAATTGAATTATATAAGAGTTTTTAATAATTAATTTATATAGTTTATAAATAATAATTATAAAGTGATCTTTAAGGCTAAAATCAAAGATGGACTTTATATTATTTTAAAGGTGATATTATAGAAATTGACTCTTAGGCCGGACCTATAAGTAGATTCCTTTAAGGAAAGTGCACTCTTTGCCTTAATACAATTAAGCGAGGATAAAGAGAATAGATAGACTCTTAAGCTAGGATCGCAAGTGAAATTCGCAAAAATAACTCTTAAGCTAAGACTATAGGTAGATTATAAAGTATCTTTAAAGGTAACTCTTAAGCTAGGATTATAAGTGAATTTAATAAAAATAACTCTTAAGCTAAGACTATAAGTAGATTTTGCAGATTTGCTAATAATAACTCTTAAGTTAGGATCGCAAGTGAAATTCGCGAATTTGTTAAAAACGACTCTTAAGCTAGGACTATAAGTAGATCTTGCTATTTCTAGGAAATCGACTTTTAAGCTAGGATTGCAAGTAGATCTTGCGGTTTTATTAAAAATGACTCTTAAGCTAGGCTTATAACTAGAAAATGGTAAAACCTTAAACTGCTATTATTAATCCTTTTTAGCCGCCGACGATAAAGTATCGATTGATAATAGGCTACTAAAGCTATTAAAAGCTAAAAGCCTATTAAAGTATTAGCTAATATATAAAAGATTCGCATATTTAAAGCTAAAGAAATTAAAAGGCTTATATAAGGTCTTGATCTTAAAATAGAAGATCTAAGTACTAAAGGATCGCCTAATATGCCGAATTTATAAGCTAATAAAACTTTAAAATTGGATGCGAATTAAGCTTAATCTATAGAAAGATTTAATACTAGCGCTAATATTTATTAATACTGCTGGACTATTTATAACCTTAATTAAAGGAAATAATTAGTTTTCTCAAATAGTAGATAACTCCACTTAATAAATATAGACTATTTGCGCTAGGACCAAATCTAAGCTTATAGAAAAGCTAGAAACTTAGAAAGTAATAGAGGAACGCTAGACCTAGTTAAAGCTAATAGCTATTAGGTCTAATAACGCATTAGAGATTAAGGTAAAGCTTAATAAATAGGCAAAATAAAGAGTTTACTATAAATCAATTATAATATATAAAGGTTCTTATTAGAATAGCATCATTAAGCGAAGCATTTAGCAAGCAGAGACTGACTGCCGCGCTTTACTATAAGATACTGACCTACTATTGGAATTCTAGGACCTTGCGATTAAGGTAGATATATACTTGCGAAATAGAATAGGTAATAGACTAATAGTTAATAGCACTTAAATATTACTATATAAGGCATATTTTATATAAAAACTAAGCCTAGACTATATCTGCGTCTTTAAAAGCGTCTGCTATTCCTATATTAGCCCGAAGTCCTAGCCTATAGGTATAAAGAGTAAAAAGCTAATAGATTAAGGTAGAGAATATATATTTATTAAGTATATTAAATAGATAATAAAGCAATAGATAGTATATGCGCTAGATCTAAGGCGAGTAATTATATCCTTAGTAGTTAAGTTTAATAAATCTTAAAATAGGAAGGAGCTGTTTTTAAAGCTCTATATACCTAGAGATTCGCAAGGTATACCACTCGATAGTAATACTATTAAGCCGAACTAATAACCCCTTTCTCTTAGCTTAAGCATATTAAGCGCACCTACTAATCGATAACCTATTGATCGCCTAAAGGCCGAATAGACTATTCCTATTATCCGCAAACTGCCTAAAGTATAAAACAACTTTAATATCATTATCCCTTTAGTTAAAGCACCTATAGTAAAGGATATTCCTAAAACAGGTATAAGTAATAATAAGCCTTTACTATTAGAAAGCGGTTCCTTAGATAACAATCCTATAGAACCTATAGCCGAACCTACGTCTTTAAAGAGGAATAGAGACCTAAAACTAGAAGATACCTTAGATAAACGCAAGTCTAAGCGTATCTAGGCTATAATAGCGCATAAGATCTATAAGCTCGAACCTCAATAGAGCTTTAATAAAGATAATACATTCCTAGCCGCTAGGAGGATAATAAAAATCTCTCTTCTAAAGACGTATAATAAAGCTATTAATAATCTAGAGAATAGAGTAGTATAGAATAAGGCAATCTAAGAGGAGATAAGTTCTCTTATTATAAATAGCATATAGATAGAGGAACTAATATTAAAGGATATAAACCTAGTTTTAATAAAATAGGTCTTTATAATTAAGATATATGCAGATAGGACTTTAGAATATTATAAGGCAAGGCTTATAGCTAAGGGGTTTTCCTAATAGTATAGAAAAGACTACTATAGAGACCTGGAAGTGGAGGATCTCGTAACATAGGTCATATGGTCAGATGAGGACTAAGAAAGGGGTATATATAGGACTACTATTATACTTAGAGATAGCGCGCAATGCTAATTACCTATTCTACCCCTAACTAGTGAATTGTCCTAGTTCTTGTCTTCGGAGAGCCCGCTTATGATGCTTCTTCCCTCTTTATCTTTAGTCTTTATATAGGCCTATTCTCAGGTATTATTCCTACTCCCTCTTATATTAGTGACCTACGCAGGGACGATTCCTTTAAGATTTCGTCTTTATACGACTTCTCCTCTTAATTCTCTTAGTTCGCAGATAAGAGATCAACCCTTCGAAAACCTCTCTCAAATCTACAATCATTCAGTTATTTGTGACTATCGGTTGTCATTCCTCTATTATCGACCTTGCAATCACTCAGTTATTTGGAACTATCGATTGCCACTCTTTACTATTAATAACCTCAGATCTTCCCCTTCGACAACTGCACCTGCTTTTTCAATGTCGACACTTAAAAACATCAATTTTAAACCTCCTGCCGACCCTTTGCCCGAATCTTTTCAAGCTCGCCCTAGTCACTCTAAGATTGACTCGGATTCTGAAAACTCTTTAGAATACCTTAGGCCCTATATTCGACCTGGCTCCTCCCCTCCTACTAAAACGAATAAAGCGATAATAGCCGCTTTTAAAGCTATTATTAATCATTTTCCCCTCCTTAGTTCCTTTAGCGCTCCTTATTTCACTAGAGCTAATATTACTAATTTCCTTAAATAATATAAGAAGACTTATTATAATTTTAGTATTAGATATAATAAGATGATCAATCGACTTCCCTACTACTGCGACCAAACTAGTAAAGATATTATCAAATCTTTGCTTAAGTAAAAGCTTCGCAAGTCTTAAGAACTACTTATCAAGGCTCTTAAAGCTGAATTTCAGGAATTTAATAGATAGCAGATTTGCAATACTTTAGCCTTTCTAAAGGAGTTTATTCTTATTACTCGCACTCTTAAGGAACTTAAAAACTACTATCGGACCTTCACTTAAGTATTAAATACCTTAATCGATTAAAAGATTCTTAGTAAAGTTGAAAGAGGACGCCTATTCTTACTTAGATTGCTTACTAGCCTTTGAAATAAGATTATCAAGCATTTTAGAATTAATAAGCGTAATCCTATAATATACGCTTAATTCGAAGACTTCTCGACCTTCGCCTTAAAAGCAGACCTTAGCAAAAGGACTATTAAGGCAATAGAAAAGGAGAAAGAGCCTACCTCCTCCTTTACTAAAGATCTTAAAAGCCTAGTGCAAGAACATTCGAAGGCTTTAGAGATTACTAAAGAGGTAAAGAGAAATCCAATAGTGATTCCCTTTACTTGCGGTCCTAACTTAGGAGTGAAATCTGCCTTAAAAATCAAGGAACTCGAAGCCTAGTTTTCTAAACTCTGCATTTAACATTTAGAAACCTCAATCGAAGGCCTTCTTTAAGAAACTTATCGCGCCTCTTAGTTTAGTAATCAATAGGCTTTAAAAGGCAAAAACTAGCACGCGAACTCTAAATACCCAAATCCAGCTTCCCTTAAGTTGAATAAGCGAGTTGCTACCTCGGAAAGGCTCGATAATTGTATATAGCTGTATTAAAGAAATTCCTAAATTATTAGTCTAATTTTATATAAATCTTGGATTTTCTTTAGCGAGGACGCCTCTTAAATTAGTTAGGGCATAGGATTACTTGAAATTGTTATCGAATTTTCTTTAAAATTGCGATTTAATAGCTTTGATAACTTCGAGCTTTTAACTCGCGGTCCCGGACTAGGAGTCGCATTACCAAAGGAGGAAAAGGAGTTTTTATTATTTTTATTCGTTTATTACCGCACCTCCCTCCTTCCCCTTTCCCCTTTCCCTTTATATATTTCTTTGAAATCCACTCGCGGGCCCGACCCGCGAGTTA
>JAENRP010000263.1:12999-29462 GCA_024741835.1 Diplocarpon mali
AAAAAAAAAAAAAAAAAAAAAACCCTTTCTCCTCTCCCTACGTTTACGACTTTAGGTACTAACCTTACTTGCACTTATTGTTTTTGCAAATAGGGATTAGTATTCTCAACTTGCAAAAGTCTTTTATTCTTTACTAATAGTAGCAGGGGCCGCTACTTAAGTTGGTTAGGGCATATATAAAGACCTAAAAGTAGAGGATCTTATGATATAGGTCATATAATCAAATAAGGATTAAGAAAGGGGTATATATAGGACTACTATTATACTTAAAGATAGCGCGCAATGCCAATTACCTATTCTACCCTCAACTAGTGAATTATCCTAGTTCTTGTCTTCGG
This sequence comes from Diplocarpon mali, assembly GCA_024741835.1. Classification (NCBI taxonomy): domain Eukaryota; kingdom Fungi; phylum Ascomycota; class Leotiomycetes; order Helotiales; family Drepanopezizaceae; genus Diplocarpon; species Diplocarpon mali. The sequence goes on from JAENRP010000263.1 coordinate 13,338, forward strand.
AGAGCCCGCTTATGGTGCTTCCTCCCTCTTTGTCTTTGGTCTTCATATAGGCCTATTCTCAGGTGTTATTCCTGCTCCCTCTTATACTACTTTAATACATTCGCGCCAATAGTTTGCATAAATACCCTTCGCATATTTATAGTGATAGTAGCCGCTAAGGACCTTAAATGCAGATAGTATAATATTAAAAATGCATTTACTAAAGCGATTATAAAGGAATAGATTTTTCTCTCTTAACCTAATGGTATTCCTATACGCGCTAGCCACTCTCTTTATATATTCTGCAGTATTTATAAGCTTAAATAATCAGCCTATAATTAGAACCTCTTATACAGCTCTACTTTAGTAGAAATAGGATTCATTTAAAGCCTAGCTAACCCTTATCTATTTACCTATATTAAGCGTAGAATCAAGCTGCTATTATATATTGACGATATTACTATAGCTATAAAGACAACTACTTAATTAGATTAAATCTTTATAACGATTTAGAAATGTTTTAATACTAAGGATCTAAAGGGAATTTATAAGATCCTTAGCATCTGCGTTATAAGGAACCGCTCTACTTAAGAACTCTAATTAGACTAAGAGTAGTATATTAAGAAGATCCTAGACCGAATAGGACTCTCTGCTTATACTTCCAACTTTAAGCTAAAGCGTACTCTAATTAAAGGAAAGTATAATAAGTTAGAGCCTACTAATGAAAATAAGTAGAGAGGAGATTTAAAGAAGTACTAATAGGATATTAAAGCAATTATATATATTATAATATATATAAGACTAGATATCGCCTTTATTATTAAGCAATTTAGTTAAAACCTAAAGGATCTGACAATTTAATATAAGAATGTAATTAAGCGACTTAAAAGGTACCTTCGATTGATAATCATATAAAAGGTAAGATATAGATTAATAAAATATATAAGCGCAAAGCTTAAGGTATATACCGATTCCGACTAGGCAAATATAAAAGGTCGGAAAAGTATATCTAAAAGCGTAGTAGTACTATATAGCAGACCTATATTATAAGGAAGTAAGAAGTAGAAATCAGTAGCTACTGCAAGCATTAAGGCTAAATATATATTAATATTATCAAATTATAAGTAAGGATTATAAATCGCCTAAGTTCTAAAAGATATAGGTTTCGCTAAGTATATTAGATAAGATAGGAACTATATTAATCTTTAAGTAGATAATATAAGGGCAATTATACTTATAAAGAATCCATACTTATATAAGCGATTAAAATATATTAATATTACCTACTACTTTATCTATAACCTTATTATAAAGAATAAGTTATCGATTACCTATTTCTTAACCGATCAAATAGTAGCAGATGGATTTATAAAGCTACTAAAGATAATTGCAAAGTTCAAAGCATTTAAAGATATATTAAGGTTATAAAAGATAGTAAGGGCTTAATAGGCTTAAGGACGACTCCTAGGCCTGCCTTGCAAGTCAAGTCATATAATCTTATAAAGGAACGCTTTTAGGAAATTTGACTCCTAGTCCTACCCTGCGAGTAGGGTTAGTGATTTCAATAGAGGTTGCTATTAATTGATTGTTTTTAATTTAAAGAGATACTTAAAAGTTAGATTAGCGCAAAAGGATAGTTGTTATTTTCCTAACTGCAGGTCAATCGAAGTAAGGTCTAAATAAGGGTATTAAAATAGGTAATACAGCTATTACTCTAATATATTATCATATAACCCTACTACTTAATCAGTAGGATATTAATATATATATAGCTATAAGGAAGAAAGGGGTAACCTTCCTTCCTTAACTCTTACTAATATATCGACTATCGACCTTTAAAAGCCTCCTTTACCTACTGCGCCGACTCACTTAAGCTTAATAGCATTAGAGATTAAGGCAAAGCTTAATAAATAGGTAAAATAAGGAGTTTATTATAAACTAATTGTAATATATAAAGGTTCCTATTAGAATAGCATCGCCGAACGAAGCATCTAGTAAGTAGAGACTGACTATTGCGCTCTATTATAAGATGCCAACTTACTATTGGAATTCTAAGACCTTGCAATTAAAGCAGATATATACTTGCGAAATAGAATAGGTAATAGACTAATAGTTAATAGCATCCGAATATTGCTATATAAGGTATATTTTAGATAGAAATTAAGCCTAGACTATATTCGCATCTTTAAAAGCGTCTGCTACTCTTATATTAGCCCGAAGTCCTAGCCCGCAGGTATAAAGAGTAAGAAGCTAATAGACTAAGGTAGAAAGTATATATTTATTAAGTATTTTAAATAGATAATAAAGCAATAGATAGTATATGCGCTAGATCTAAAGCGAGTAATCATATCTTTAATAGTTGAGTTTAATAAATCTTAAAATAGGAAGGAGCTATCCTTAAAGCTCTATTATTATGCAGAAAATAGGCTAAATATGCTAGTACGCGCCCTAAGGTGTGGATTCACATTTTGGCCGAGCGGTATTATACACGATAGTTATAAGCCCCGTGAGCGCAGCGATAATTCTTTCGCATTCCTCTTGCGCAAGGTTTAGCCAACGTTTCTCGCTTCGAAGTTCTACTAGTAAACCACTTTTCAAAGAATTCGGCAATGATCATACTCGGTTTCGACTGCATCGACAGAAGTTTCGACAGATTTAAGTAAAACGACCTCTGACGTATGGCCGAAGAAAAATGCATTCCGGCCCTTCCGACCACCTATTTTCTACTGGCTTAGCGGTCTATGCGCCACATCTACGCTATCACAGACTAGGCTAGTACTTAGGCCGCTGGAAAAACTGTTCTTCCGGCGACCTAGGGGGTGTATTATATAGAAAATAGGCTAAATATGCTAGTACGCGCCCTAAGGTGTGGATTCACATTTTGGCCGAGCGGTATTATGCACGACATCTATATACCTGGAGATTCGCAAGGTATACTAGTTGATAGTAATACTATTAAGCCGAACTAATAACCCCTTTCTCTTAGCTTAAGTATATTAAGCGCACCTGCTAATCGACGACCTGCTAATCGCTTAAAGGCTGAATAGATGTCGTATAGAATAGGCGGAGTCTCTACTTATTCTAAAGACCCTCTATATAACTCTGCTAAGTCATAGACTCTCCCTTTTTCTTTCCGAAGTCTCCTTACTATATATATACTAGAGAATAATATAATCAATCATCTTCTCCTACTTCTGCAAGCCTCTTAAGCGACCTAATAAAGGCCCTTTAGCCGACCGTACTATAGTTATAAGTCCTATAAGCACTTTAATATACTTTCTCTTTATATGCAACCGGCTAAAGGGCCCTTTAAGCTCTTAACCGACTTTTTAAGTATTTATAATAACTCAAAGGACCTTTATTTTTAATTAATAAATCTCCATTTTCTAATCGAACCTTATTTGCAAACTCTATTTATATATCTAACCTTTTTCACTAGACTCTATTTAATATATCTAACTCTTCGAGCATCTTTAAGCCTTACCTTAATACCTTTGCCTCTTAAGTGAAGTAGTTTAATAAATATATATTCTTCGCTAAGCTCTATAATATTACCATTTTTACCGATCTAAGACTCTTATTTAAGTCAATTATAAAGACTGAGCCTTAAGCTCCCTTTATATAAGAGCTTAAGGAATTAGAAATGGCTAACCTTTGTGTAGTATACGCAAGGTTATATAAAAAGTATATAGCAACTCTATCCGAATAGATTTACGCCCGCTTTCCCTTAGGAGATCTATTAAAGGCTCTTCCTTTATAGGCCTCTTATAAAGATATTAAGGACGAATATGAAATTCTAATAAAGGAGCACCTTATGCGCAAGGAGACTTAGAAGACCTAATGCAAATACTATAAACTACTCTTAAAATAGGTCTCTAAGACCGTCGATAGAACGCTTCTAGCTTCTATAATAGCTTAAGTATAAATCCAAGCTAAGAAGCTCTCCTCCTTAATACTTAATAGAGATACTCTTATAAATGGAACTACTACTAACGACCTATATACTAATTTAATAAACTAGCAACTCTTACTCTAAGGCCTAGTATCTATTTTAAAGTATAATATTGCGCCTTCTAATAAGGCTATTTAGTCTCAGACAAGGCTCTAGTACTACGATATACTATGCCAAGGCAAGACTAAGAGAACTAACACTTAGCAGTAGATCTAGGAGTAGTAGGAGGCGTACTGCTTAGCAGAGTAATACAGTCTTCCTAAGATCAAAAGGAGATTAAGAGTAACTGACTTTTTAGACTTAGTTATAGTAAAGATTAATCCGAGTTAGGCGACCCACTTAAAGGAGGAAATAATCATTAATAAGCAGATAGGAACCTTATATAAGTATAACCTAATGCAGCTAAGCCGCGCCTTAGTAGGCATTAAATCCAATAGAGCAATTAATAATAAAGGGCTAGCAGTTTTTACTACTCAAGAGTCTCTTTTAAATGCCGAAACCCCTTCGCAGGCTCTAGCGAGTAGCTCCCGAATTCGCTTTATAAGCTTTAGAAGGGAGATCAGGCCCAAGTGCCCTTATAAAGGCTCTAAAAATCACTATTAAAAGCCCTAGGACTATTGGAAACTGTTATATACTATAGATAGGCGTAAGGAAAATATAAAGGTTCTCCCCTTGTAAGAGGAGGTCCTACGAATACGAAAGGCGTTAAACGCAAGAGACTAGTTCAAGGGTCTTTAAGCATAGCTTAAAGAGAATAATATTATAGTAATAGCGATTGACAAATTCAAGGGAAAGGCTTTAGCCTCTAAGGAGGATGATTTAAGTAGTAAAAGGGAGAACTTATTAGTCTTTATAATAATAGATCCCTTTGCCTTCGACGCTTTTAAAGAATCGTTCAACGTCTACTACCTCTTTAAGCTAAAACGCCACCTGCTTTCCTTAAGTATGCTCCTTAATGATTGCGCAGCTACTTATATCGTTAATTTAAAGGATTTACTTATTATAAGTACCTTTAAGCCTTTTAGCGACTTATAGCAATATATTGAAGCAAGTACCTTAAGACTCCTAATTATTAAAAGAGGTAATAGATATATAGTAGACTCTCTTCTATAGCGTAACAGCTCTCCTATAGGAATAACGCTTTGTAATATTGCTATTATAAAGGAGTTTACTACTAATATCATCTTAAAGAGGCTCCTTGCAGATAAGGGTTTTTAGTACTTTAAGGTAGACCTTACTTTACGCTTTAGGAGTATTAAAGACTCTATAAAGTAAGCTTAATTAAAGCGTTACTATAATCTCGTTTTCTTTAAATATAAGCCTATTAACTATTTAGATCTCTTAAATATACTTTAATATAACTTCTCTACTTTAATAGTGTTTTTTATAGCTAAGACAACACTCTATAATAGGTTCCAATCTAGCTATACGCCTACTAAGGTGCGGGATAATGATATATATACGTAGTACCTTTGCACTAGCCACCTAGGCGCAGAGGCTCTCTAAGCGCTAGTCAAGTGCGCTAGGGGAGTAAAGATCAAGGGAATACAAAGGCTAAAATGCCTTATATACGCAATAGCGTCTGCTAAGTAAGTTATTTCTTATGCTACCTTTAAGAACCGATCTCTAAGGCCCTTTTTCAAGATCTCTTAAGATCTCTTTAACTTTTTAAACAACTTATATAATAATTACTTATAGGTTCTTTTAATTAAAGACAAGTATAATAGTATACTTTGGACATTCCTACTAAGATCGAAGGGCAAAGATATAATTATAAAGGTCCTTTAGGCCTTTAAAGCATAGGTGAAATGCTAATATAGGCTTTCAATTTGCAAGATTAAGCAAGATAATAATACTTTAATAATCTCCTTAAGGGAAGACTCTCTTATAAAGTACTAAAGATAGGTAAAAGAGGAGGGAATTAATTTAAAGCTTACTCCTACTTATATACACCAACCTAATAGAGGCGCAGAATGAGTAGGAAAGGAGTTAATTAAACGCTTTATTAAAATGAGAATCCACGCCAGGCTTTTAGCAAGCCTTTAGCCAAAGGTTATAAAAGCTGCTATATACCTTTATAATATCTCCTTACTTATTAGAAAGAAGATGATCTTACTAAGCGAGGCTCTCTATAGTTAGTTTAAGTAGTATTTTCGATTTTATAAGCCGCTGCTTATTAAGTAGATAATAGCAAGCTTAAAGCCCAATTAGAGTCGCGTTTATATATATAGCGCTTGCGCATACCCTTTAATTAAAGAGAGGAAGGCAGGAAGGGACCGCCGAACCTTTAAAATTAAACTATAAAGGCACTTAGGTTACTTAGTTAAATATATTACCTTTAATATTTATAGAATCTAAGTTCTTATACTTTAGTAAGTAATAATGACTTATAATATTAAATTCGATAAGTCTCTCTTTTATAGTCCAAAAGCTAAGCGCGCAAACCCTATATTACGCTAAGAACTTAAGACAACCCTCTAATTGATTAAAGAGGGAAAGGGAGCTTAAGACGCTAAGTTCAAAGGCATTTTCGAAGAATCGGAGCTTATTGCAAGGCCGAATGCAATCGCTGCGAAAGAAGCCGCTATATAGGAAGAGCCTATATTATAGACTAACGCTGCTTTATAGCCTTTAATTAATAATATAAAAGGCCTTAACTTAAATCCAAATTCTTTAAAAGACCTACTTAAAAACTTAAGGGTAGAAGCAAGCGAATTAGAAGCTACTTCGCTAGTCTTTAAGAAGGCAAATAGCGATTAGAGCTTAAGGGTGATAATTCCTTATAAAGGCCCTATTAAAGAAGGAACTATAAACGACTTTAAAGGAGTCTTTAAAGACGAGTTTTATAAGGCAATCGGCAGATCTTTAGCTGCTATTTTATATAATAATAAAGATAGCTTAAAGGCTTTAAGATAGAGTCTTTAATTATAAAGGTAAGCCTTAGTAAACTCTGGTAAAAGGTTAAAGGCATTACTATTAAGATTTAAAAGGAGCTTTAACAATCTTATAAGAAGCGACTTAATAAGAGGAGCAGGCCTTAATAATATAATACCTTAAGTTGTAATACTAGCTTAAAGACTATAGGCTTAGGAGATAAAGCTACTTAGACTCTTAAAGGAACCTTTAATAATAATAAAAATAGAAGAGGAGACCTATAGAGAAAAGCGTAAGGAGGAACTCCTTCTTTCTAAGTAAAAGAGGATAAGACGCTTAAGCGTTAAGTAATAGGAGACTTTAAAAGTATATACTATTACTTTAAAGTATATACTCTTTTAAAGTAATATTAATTTACCCTATTCCTTATATATATAGGAGTTTATATTAACCTTTTAAGCAAATAAATAGATAAGGGAGGATAGGAAGAACTATTTAATAGTTTATATAGTTATTAAAGCTGCAGTTAATAGTTGGGCAAAGGATAGAGCGCAGTCTCCTAACCGCCTATAGTACTAAGGCTCTTTGCCAAAGCCTCCGAAAGGATGGCTAGACTTAGAGAAGCACCCTTTTAGCAGACGATTTAAAGAAGGAAGGCGCTAGGAGATTAGGAATCTAAAATCTTAAAGTTATTAGAAAATCGTACAAAGGGACTACTCAAAGCCCCTGCCGATACTATTAAAATAGGTTTTTTACCTATAAGGTCAATAGCTTTAGCGAGCTTTTAAAGTGCCGATTATAGCTAATTATGCAAGGGGATCTTTAAGATAAAGCTTTAATTTTCTTAACCTATGCAGCTACGCTTGCAGCAAGGTCTTTTAAGGTATTAATAGCGCTTACTGCGTACTTTAATATAGAAGTAAAGTAGTTCGATATTATTAACGCATTTATTAATGCTCCTAGAGACCTAAGGAGTGCTTTAGTCATATGCTTCCTATTAGATGGTTTTAAGCGCCCTAGTATAGTAGTAGAACTAGACTACGCGCTCTATAGGCTGAAAGACTCTCTAGCGCTATAGTATAGGAACTTTGCAGGAACGCTTAAAGGCCTTTAACTTAAGCTATTAAAAGAGGAGCCTTATATTTTTATAATAAAGGATCGCAAAGTCTTTATAGTATTTTATATCGATAATATTCAAGTATTATATAAGGCCTTTAACCTAGATCAGGCGACTCATTTGATTGAAGACCTAAAGAGGGTATATAAGCTTACTATTATAAGAGATATCTCCTAGTTCCTTAAAGTAAGGATTATTTAAAATAAGAAGGTAAAGAGGATCTCCTTAGTTTATAATACCTATATTAAAAAGATCGCTTAAAAGTTTAGAGCTAATATAAGGAGAGTGCCTAGTACTCTACTGCTAAAGAAGGAGTTTATTAAGAACTTAGGGCAAGCTTCCTTAGAAAAGGTAAAGGAGTACTAAGAGAAAATAGGCTTTATTCTTTATATAGCAATTATAATACACTTAGATATTGCGTTTGCAGCCTTTTAACTATCTTTCTTCTTAACTAATCTAAGCTCTAAGCACCTCTTAGCTACGGACTAGACGCTTTGATACTTATATAGTACGCGCTTTTTAAGAATTGCTTATAGCTTTAAGGCTAGGGAATACTAATTGATTACGTCTTTAGATACTTCTTTCAAAGATGATCGAAAGACCTGCAGATCCTTTTAAAGATATGTCTTCTTTCTATTTAAAGGACCGATTATTTAGAAAGCGAATCACTAAGCGACTATTACGCTCTCCTCTACTAAGGTAGAACTCTATAGTATAGTTTCTATTACAAAGGAGATAATAGCTATAAAACGCCTCTTTAAGGAGATTCGTATAGACTCCCTCTTTAAATGGAATATATACTATAATAACTAATAGACAATTCGGCTAATTATTATAAAGAATAAGAAGATTAAGATAAGCCTTTGATATATCGAAATTAGTAATATATAGATCTGCTAAGAGTATTAAAAAGGAAGCTTTTAGATAATCTACCTCCCTATTAAGGAGATATACGTAAATAGGCTTACTAAGAACCTAGACTGCTAGAAGTTTAAAAGCTTTATTCGTTTATTAAACCTCTAAAGCTTTTAAATAATCGTTTAGCAACTTACACTTACTAGCAAGTAGTCACTTATTATTAAGAGACTTATACTTATAAGCTCTTACTCTCTTATAATTATATTCATTTGTTTTCTCTTATAAAGCGCACTATAGAAGCTTCTCCTTTTTTAAAAATATAAGATAGGTAATATTCCTAAGCTACTATTATAAGGCGCAACCCTCTCTTAGATTCTCTTAGCTAAGGCTAAGAGCTAAGATGCTATAGCTATAAGCTTTGCATAGATCTCCTCTTAAGAGAGGCCTACTGGCACTCCCTCGGCCAAAGGCCTACTAGCGAATATACTAGCAATAGCAAGGGCGAAGGCAAGAGGTGCAGCGATAGGGGCGGCAAGGGCAAGGGCAGCAGGGGCAAGGACGGGCGCGGCAACAGCAGGGGCCGGGGAGACAAATAGGGAGACTATAGCAGCGGCTGCGATAGTAGAAGCAGAGGGGACAGGAGCGGCGGCAACAGTAGGAGCGAACGGGTCTAAGCTAAAGGGGCTGGCAGCAAACGCAAATAGGATACTAAGAGTAAGAGAGGCAATAGTACTACTACTCGCAAAAGTAGCAGGCCCTCCTAGTACTAAGGTCCGATCGCTCCTATCTTTTAAAATCAGCTTAGAACTTAATAAGACTTAACAAAATATACTATAGAAGCTCTAGAGCGTACCCTTTACTATATTAAGTAGTAGTGCTACCTCCTCCTTAAAGGCGCTATAGGCGCAGGCTAATAAAATAGCCTCTTAAGAGGCAAAGAGAAGGCCGCTGGCTTACTAATAGCTATTGCTTAGTATAGTATAATAGACGCAACGCATATTAAAGGTACTATTAAAGCATTAATAATCGAGATTACTAATACTCTTATATATAATATAGTATACGCACGCATTATTATATTCTATTATAGGCTTTAGCATATAATGCGCAATAGGGGCGGGGCTCTTAGGCAGTAGTAGTAGCAGCGGCGGCAGAGGCGGCAAGGATAGCAGCGGCGGCTTATTACTTAGCAGGCGCTAAGACGACTGGGCTAGGGTTCTTACTCCTTAAGGAGCGCTAGCGACCTAGCGCAAAGTTAGTATAATAACGCAGGGTACTAAGACTCTAAGGGTCTTACTTTATAGGGATAGCTAGGGCTACGATAAGTAGGAGTTCCTTCTATATTTAAAAATTATTAATATAAAGACGATATTTTAAATAATAAAGGAGGGTTATTTTTAAAAGAAGGGAAGGAGAACCTTTGCGATAGAAATACTTTATAAGAAGCCTAATAGAGCACTAGCGTAAAATCGCAAAGATTCTTAAGCGCGCTTATTACCTATAGTAACCCTTCTTATTCTAAAAGGAACGACCTCTAAAGGGGCAGCACGTAAGATAGAGCCTCTTTTCTTTATAACTGCTATTCTTTCTTTTATTTAATCTATATAGCTAAGCGATTTTAAGAGCATCGCCTAATTAAGAGGTATATTATATAGAATAGGCAGAGTCTCCACTTATTCTAAAGACCCTCTATATAACTCTGCTAAGTTATAGACTCTCCCTTTTTCTTTCTAAAGTCTCCTTACTATATATATACTAAAGAATAATATAATCAATCATCTTCTCCTACTTCTGTAAGCCTCCTAAGCGACCTAATAAAGGCCCTCCAGCCAATCGCACTATAATAGACTATTCCTATCGTCCGCGAACTGCCTAAAGTATAAAACAACTTCGATATTATCATCCCTTTAATTAAAGCACCTATAGTAAAGGATATTCCTAAAATAGGTATAAGTAATAATAAGCCTCTACTATTAGAAAGCAGTTCCTTAGATAATAAGCCTACGGAACCTATAGCTGAACCTACGCCTTTAAAAAGGAATAGAGACCTAAAATTAAAAGATACCTTAGATAAGCGCAAGTCTAAGCGTATCTAAGCTATAATAGCGCATAGGATCTATAAACTCAAACTTCAATAGAGCTTTAATAAAGATAATGTGTTCTTAGCTACTAAGAGGATAATGAAAATCTTTCTTTTAAAGATATATAATAAAGCTATTAACGATTCAGAGAATAGAGTAATATAGAATAAGGCAATCTAAGAGGAGATAAGCTCTCTTATTACAAATGGCATATAGATAGAGGAACTAATGCTAAAGGATATGAACCTAGTATTAACAAAGTGGGTCTTTATAATTAAGATATATGCAAATAGGACCTTAGAATGTTATAAGGTAAGGCTTATAGCTAAAGGCTTCTTCTAATAGTATAGAAAAGACTACTTTAATATATTCGCATTAATAGTTCGCATAAATACCTTTCGCATATTTATAGCAATAGTAGCTACTAAGAACCTTAAATACAGATAGTACGATATTAAGAATGCATTTACTAAAGCGATTATAAAGGAACGGATTTTTCTCTCTTAACCTAATGGTATTCTTATATATACTAGCTACTCTTTTTATATACTTCGCAGTATCTATAGGCTTAAATAATCAGCCTATAATTAGAACCTCTTATATAGCTCTGCTTTAATGGAAATGGGATTCATTTAAAGCTTAGCTAACCCTTATCTATTTACTTATATTAAGCGTAGAATCAAGTTGCTACTATATATCGACGATATTGCTATAGCTGCGAAAACGACTACTTAATTGGATTGGTTCTTTATAATAATTTAGAAACGTTTTAATACCAAGGATCTAAGGGGAATTTATAAGATCCTTAGTATCTGTATTATAAGGAACCGCTCTACTTAAGAACTCTAATTGGATTAAGAGCAGTATATTAAGAAGATCCTAGATTGAATAAGACTTTCTACTTATACTTTTAACTTTAAGCTAAAGCGTACTCTAATTAAAGGAAAGTATAATAAGTTAAAGCCTATTAATAAAAATAAGCAAAGAGGAAATTTAAAGAAGTACTAATAGGATATTAAAGCGATTATATATACTATAGTATATATAAGACCAAATATCGCCTTTATTATTAAGTAACTTAGTCAGAACTTAAAGGATCTAACGATTCGATATAAGAATGCAATTAAGCGATTTAAAAGGTACCTTCGATCGATAATTATATAAAAGGTAAGATATAGATTAATGAAATATATAAGCGCAAAGCTTAAGGTATATACCGATTCCGACTAGGCAAATATGAAAGGTTAGAAAAGTATATTTAAAAGCGTAATAATGCTATATAGTAGACCTATATTATAGGGAAGTAAGAAGTAGAAATCAGTAGCTATCGCAAGCATTAAGGCCGAATATATATTAATATTATCAAATTGCAAATAAGGATTATAAATCGCTTAAGTTTTAAAAGATATAGGTTTTGCTAAATGTATTAGATAAGATAAGAGCTATATTAATCTTTAAGTAGATAATATAAAGGCGATTGCACTTATAAAGAATCTATACTTATATAAGCGATCGAAATATATTAATATTACCTACTACTTTATCTACAACCTTATTATAAAGAATAAGTTATTAATTACCTATATCCTAACCAATCGAATAGTAGTAGATGGATTTATAAAGCTATTAAAGACAGTTGCAAAGTTTAAAGCATTTAAAGATATACTAAAGTTGCAAAAGATAGTAGGGGCTTAGCAAGCTTAAGGATAACTCTTAGGCCCGCCTTGCGAGTTAGGTCATATAGTCTTATAAAGGAAAGTTTTTAAATCGACTCCTAGGCCTGGACTGCAAGTTAAGTTATATAATCTTATAAAGGAACGCTTTTAGGAAAATTGACTCCTAGTCCTGCCCTATAAATAGAGTTTGATAATTTTAATAGAGGTTGCTATTAATTGATTGTTTTTAATTTAAAGAGATACTTAAGAGTTGGATTAGCGCAAAAGGATAGTTATTATTTTCCTAACTATAGGTTAATTAAAGTAAGGTCTAAGTAGGGGTATTAAGATAGGTGATATAGCTATTACTCTAATGTATTATCATATAACCCTATTGCTTAATCAATAAGATATTGATACGTATATAGCTATAGGGAAGAAAGGGGTAACCTTCCTTCCCTAACTCTTATTAATATATCGACTATCGACCTTTAGAAGTTTCCCTTACCTACTACGCCGACTCACTTAAGCTCAATATTAAAGATAGTTGCAAAGTTCAAAGCGTTTAAAGATATACTAGGGTTATAGAAGATAATAGGGGCTTAGCAGGCTTAAGGACGACTCCTGGGCCCGCCCTGCGAGTCAGGTCATATAGTCTTATAAAGGAAAGTTTTTTTTTAAGATCGACTCCTAGGCCTAGACCGCGAGTCAAGTCACGTAGTCTTATAAAGGAACGCTTTTGGGAAAATTGACTCCTAGTCCTGCCTTATAAGTAGAGTTTGGTGATTTTAATAAAAGTTGCTATTAATTGATTATTTTTAATTTAAAGAGATACTTAAGAGTTAGATTAGCGTAAAAGGATAGTTATTATTTTCCCAACTGTAGGTCAATCGAAGTAAGGTCTAAGTAAGGGTATTAAGATAAGTAATATAGCTATTACTCCGATGTATTATTATATGACCCTATTACTTAGTCAGTAGGATATTAATACGTATATAGCTATAGGGAAGAAAGGGGTAACCTTCCTTCCTTAACTCTTACTAATATATCGACTATCGACCTCTAGAAGTTTCCGTTACCTACTGCGCCGACTAACTTAAGCTCAATAACCTTTGTATATTATAGTTAGTTTATAATAAACTCCTTATTTTACCTATTTATTAAGCTTTGCTTTAATCTCTAATGCGTTATTAGACCTAATAGCTATTAGCTTCAACTAGGTCCAGCGTTCCTTTATCACTTTCTAAGTTTCTAGCTTTTTTATAAGCTTAGATTTGGTCCTAGTGCAAATAGTCTATATCTATTAAGTAGAGTTATCTACTATTTAAGAAAACTAATTGTTTCCTTTAATTAAAGTTATAAATAGTCTAATAGTATTAATAGATATTAGCGCTAGTATCGAATCTTTCTATAGACTAAGCTTAATTTGCGTCCGATTTTGAAGTTTTATTAGCTTACAAATTCGGTATACTAAACGATCCTTTAGTACTTAGATCTTCTATTTTAAGGTCAAGACCTTATATAGGCCCTTTAATTTCTTTAGCCTTAGATACGCGAATCTTCTATATATTAGCTAATACCTTAATAGGCTTTCGGCTTCTAATAGCTTTAATAGCTTATTATTAATTGATACTTTATTATTAGCAGTTAAAAAGGATTAGTAATAGTAGTTTAAGGTTTTACTATTTTCTAATTATAAGCCTAGCTTAAAAGTCGTTTTTAATAAAACCGCAAGATCTACTTATAGTCCTGGCTTAGGAGTCGATTTCCTAGAAATAGCAAGATCTACTTGCAATCCTAGCTTAAAAGTCATTTCTAATAAATTCGCAAAGTTTACTCGCAATCCTAGCTTAAGAGTCATTTCTACAAATTTCACTTGCGATCTTAGCCTAAGAGTTATTATTAGTAAATCTATAGAATCCACTTATAATCTTAGCCTAAGAGTCATTTCTATTAAATTCACTTATAATCCTAGCTTAAGAGTCATCTTTAAGAATATATTGCATTTTACTTATAGTTCTAGCTTAAGAGTCATTTTTACAAATTTCACTTACGATCCTAGCTTAAGAGTCCATCTATTCTCCCTATCCTTGCTTAATTGTATTAAGGTAGAAAGTGCACTTTCCTTAAAGGAATCCACTTATAGGTCTGGCCTAAGAGTCAATTTCTATAATATCACCTTTAAGATAATATAAAGTCTATCTTTGATTTTAGCTTTAAAAATCACTTTATAATTATTATTTATAAATTATATAAATTGATTATTAAAAACTCTTATATAATTTAACTCTATATAGATCTTATAATTAAATAAAAGATTAATACTTAAGTTAGGTATAAGGAGAACATTTTACAAAAGGAAAGAAATACTAGCGATATTCATCTCTTCTATACCTATTGAGTCTATATATAACCTTCTTATCGTACTGTATTTAGAGGTGGATTCTCAGTAGTGGCAGAAGCTTGTAAAATTCTACTCTAACTGTATATCTGAGCTCCCTTTATAAAAGTGCTCCGTGGCCACTTCAAGGGTATATTATATAAGCCAGTCCTTAGAGGCCTTAGCGCCTAAGGCTCCTTATAGCGCAATATACCCCCTAGGTGAGAAGCAGCTTCCAGCTGGGCTTAGCTATAACTAGCGCTAGATCTAGTATATAAGACTCCTTTATTATACTCCCTAGCTTTTAGAATAATGAAAATTGCTTAACAAAGCTGTAATAAATAAGAGAGGGAGCGCGGTTCCAGGTGCTTCCTCTATAGAATGGAAGCCTCTATAGAATGGAAACTAAATCAGGTGACAAAGGAAAGTCAATAAAGGCAGCGCGCTTATAAAAGTACGCGTTTTTTCCCTTATAAAGCTTTCCTTCCTTATACTTCTTCAAATAATCACTTTAAAAATGGAGAATAGCAATAATAACTCTAAGGAGCGCCCTACTAGGGCTACTACTATACGCTTCCTAATTATGCTCCCTTACTCCTGCTAATAGACTTATAGTAAAGTCGTTATACTTGAACATAGCTTAAAGCTTCTTAGCGCGGCAGATAGCAAGAGGATGATAACGCGCTTAAGACGTTCGACGTAGTAATACCCCTAAGAGGAAGCGCGCTCCCTCCCCTCCCTGCTACCCCTTAGGCCGTGGTTCCTAGAACACCGGCGGTCCCCTCTGCAGTATAAAACTGAGGGGAGACAACACAAGAATAGGCCTAAGGGAAGACCTAAAAACAAAAGGAGGAAGCACCATAAGCGGGCTCTCTTAGACAAGATGTTAGGAACAAGTCCTAAGTATAGGGTATATTTAGTACTTATAGCGACGCGCGCTTATCTCTATATATAAAAGAGGCCCTTTTTATCCTCCTATCGGCCTTGCCCTATCATATGATATATATTATAAGACCTATCTATCTTAGGTCTCTATATATATTTTAAATAACAAAAGTAGTAGCCCCTACTACTATTAGTAAAGAATATAAAACAATATAGGTTAAGGCAATAGTATATCAATCACTAATAAACCTTAAGTGCGAGAAAACTAATATATTAAAAGGCTTAAACTAAGGCTATATTATTATTAAAGGTAAAAAGGAAAAAAAAAGAAGAGTTTTTTTTTT
>JAENRP010000263.1:29490-64484 GCA_024741835.1 Diplocarpon mali
TTATATACGCTTTTCACCTATAGGCCAGGCCTAGGAGTTAGAAAACGAAACTAGTAAAACAAATAAACAAGCTATAAAGTCGTAAAAACAATTAAAAATAGTACTAACCTAGATGTCAATTTTCCTTAGTTCTCTTTAAAGGATAAGGAGAACTATTATTAGATAATACTCTCTTTATAAAGCGCTTACTTCTTCTTAATAGTTTACTATTAGTGTCGGAAGAGTCCGGTCTTAGTATTATAAGAGCTTTAGTATTTTATAAAGATGCTAGTATAGTTTGATAGCTTCTACTAATAGGAAAGGAGACTTATATTATAGTATTATTATTATTATCCTCTTTATTATTATTATCCTCCTCTAAAGAGTCTTCTGCTACTAAAGGGGATAAGGCAGGTAATTTAATAGATAATACTTCCTTTTCTTTACCTTTAGTTAATACAAGTTGCGGGCTAGGCCTAGGAGTCGTATCGGAGGGTTTAGCATAAGGTTTCTTAATACTATACTTTTTAAGAAGGATTATCTTATCGATCATATTATTAGCCTTAATATTATCATTAGTGCCTTTCGTCTTAGTCTAGGACTTATCCTTATACAGTTATAGCTCTAACTATTGAATTAGCTTCTAAGTATAAGTGAAATTATTAAAAAGTTCCTACTTATACTTCTTTAAATATATTATTAACTAAGCTATATCTTTAAAGAATAACTCCTTTATTATTATTACTACTAATAGATCGTTCTATAGCTGTTTCCCTATAAGTGCCTTTAATAGTAGGCCTCCTTTTATTATATTAAGCGTTATATGAAATTTGGCTAACAATTCTCTAGCAATACTCCATCTCGCAGTACTAGGTCTCTTTATACTAATAGAATCGATAAGAAAATCTTCTAAGTCTATGCTATTCTCTAGTGAGTTATTGCTAACAACTTCTATATAGTTATTACTAATAGTAAAAAAGCTACCTTTTCCTAGTTCTCTAGCAGACTCTATATTAATAAACGTACCTTATCTAATAAATATAGAGAATAGAGTCGTCTCATTAGAGATATACTCCTTTAGAAGTATCTTCTCTCTAGTATTCAATTCTTTCCATTATACTACATTTCGAGCCAGATTTAATAAGATCCACTAAGCATTCTTAAAGCGTTAGGGTATAAGATTTGATAATTTATAGGATTTTTCCTAAATAGCGAATTCTCTAGTCGATTATTTAGCTGCCAGAATCATATAGTAGTTAATAGTTCTATTATTAGGTAGATTGACCCGCGAGCCAGGCCTAAAAGTCAATCTTATAAATCTTATATTAATATTAATCTTAATAGTAATAACTCTCGAGTAGTAGTCAATTCTAATAAACTATATAAGCTTAAGATACATCACTAGTTTATATAAAGACTTATATCAAGTTAGCAAAGCACTTAGGTACAATCTATAATATATCCTTAGTATCTATTATATTAAGCTATAAGTTATATTATAAAGGTAGGCAGAGGGAAGGTTTGGCTTCTTATCTAAGGTCCAGAAGTAGTATTAGTACATTTCTAGTTCTTCTTATACTAATATTAAAAATGAATTCTTTCTACAATTACTATAACCATACGTGCGTATAGCGCTTAAAAAGGCATAGTTAAACAACTTAGGCATATTTAAAAAGCCTTTGCTATAGAATAATATAAAGTTATTAATAGTCAGTATAGCATTATACTAAGCAAGGGTCTATACGATATTATAGAACAATTTAAGGGCTTTAGGTGCTACTCTAAACTTAAAGAAGCCTAATAATATATCCTTCTTAACTTAGTTTACCCTTTTATTACTAGTGGCTATAATTGTATAATTTCCTAAATGTAATAAAAATAAAGTCAGATTAAAAGCGGTGCAAAATTTGTAAATATTAGATGATATATCTTTATTAGTAAGGCCTATTATTACCAATCCATAGTACTACGTATATTAGCGTTTATAAAAGGCGTAAAACTTTTCAAAATTAAAGTCCCTAAACATTCCTATTATAAACTTTGCAAGTCTTATCTTCATTTCTAATATTACTACTATTTTAAAACTATCACTATACTATAGTATCATCTTTATATTAAAGGGGACCTGATAATATTCTATAGAAATAATATTCGTATTAACTTCGGATTTCTCCTTAAGAATATAAAAGTTACCCTTCAATTTCTTATACTTAATAAAGAACTATATAATATTATCTATAGAAAATTCGTCTTATAGCAGTTTTATAATCTACTTAACGGCTCTTATCGTCCCTTCTTATACTAATAAGACTTCTCCCTAACCTTCTTTTCTTAAACGCTTTATTATTAACTTATAGAATTTAAGAATAAATTTTTATAAGTTATTAGGAAAAGATTGCATAATATCAGTAGTATCCTTCTTAATATTATTAAAAATTTCTAGCATATTAGTAATAGTGCCTATTTCTTTATTAGACAAATCATCTTCTAAGTCTATAATATTATATATATTAACTTATAGGCTAGGCCTGCGAGTCATTTTCTTTACTATTAGTATTTAAGGTATTCGAGGCATTTCTAGGGATAGTGACTTAAATTCGTCCGAGTCGGAGGATTGGTAGTTAGGCAGGTTAGCTACTTAAGTTCCTAGTATCATAGGCACCTCTAGCTTAAGGACATCCTCTTTACGTGCTAATTCCACTTATATGCCAGGCCTATAAGTCAAATTCTCTTTGTTAGTTATTCCTATTAAGGGTAGTAGCATTCTTAAAGTAATAGGAATAATAAACTCCTATCTCTCTAACTTATTATTAAAGTAATTTATAATATACTTAATAAGATAAGTCATCTTTTCTTTTATAATAAGTAGACTATATTATAACTATTAAAGGCTAAGTATATTTAAAACAATTTAGTTAAAAAGTGCAAAATTATTATACTATAAAGGTTCATCTTTTATAGTCTAAATAGTAGAGTGTATAATAGTACTTAAAAACCTAACAAATTTTCTACCTTTAATACTATTTCCCTATAGCTTTTTTATACCTTCTTAAATAGTAAAATAATTCAATACCTATATGGCCTTTACTATAGGTTAGTATATCTTAAAGATTTTGCCAAGCCCTTATAAGGCGTTATTAGTAGTAATATCGGTTATAAAGTAGGTTTAGAAAAGTGTACTATAGGTGCTACTTATAAATTGCAATAATCTTTTTATACACTTATTCTTCTTATTTCAATTTTTCTAAAACAAATCTATTAAATTAGCATACCCTTAATATTCTTATAGAAATTTTTTATAATCGATCCCTTTTATCTTAAGCTTATTCTTAAGAAAATCATCAAAGCTTAAAAATCCTTCTTCTATAGTAGAAATTCTATAATTTAATACTTCTATAAATGAGTTTAAGAATACTTGCTATTCTATTTCACCTAACGTTTTATAAGTACTTACCATATCTTCTAATAATCTTAAAGCTTTTCTATCTTATGAAAAGTTACCCTCTAATATTAGTTCGTTATTAGCAGTATTTAAGGGTTTGCTACCCGAAGCTACAACTAATATATTCTTCTTAAGTATGGCTTTCTTGCTTAAGCTCAGTAGTACTATAATGAATTGTTTAATAGGAGGGATTAGTTCTAAATAAAGAGATGATTATTTAAGTAAGATTAATAATATAAGAGGCTTATACTAGAAAAGATTAATAACAAAAGATAATAGTAGTAATACTAGTATTATAGGTCTAGTAGGGTTATAGAAAAAGTAAAAAAAGTAAAATCGTAGTGTAAGGAGAGGCTTATTTATAGAATTTGAAATCGCACTAGTATATAAAGGAAAAGTAGGTATAATAAGCTTGGAAGTAGGAACAAAAGTAAGGTATGATATATATAAGGACCTACAATTGGTAAATGATAATTCTTTAAAGGTAAGGATGATATTTCAAAGGTAAGCGTTAGAAAGTTATATATAAAGGAAATAATCAAAGGATAGATTATATAAAGAACGAAGTAAAGTAAAGAATATATATAGAATAGAATAATAAATAAAAGATAAAGAGGTACTAGTATATAAGAAGTAGATAATCCTAAAAAAAGATTTAATTCGAATTCGTAAGTCCTTTAAATAGTCTTCTCTAAGGGTTATAAGCTAGATTCTCTAGATTGCTCAACTTAATTATCAGTTCTATCGTCACTTTAGAGTCTTCTTCTCTTGCGTTAGTTCTTACTTTTTAGCGATTTTTCAGCTTTAAGGACCTCTTTTAAAGGATCTTCTATTAATACCCCTAGATTTAATAGCTGAAGTTCATCCGAATTATCTTATAGGCTAAAGCTAGCTAAGTCCAACCTTACTCGCAGGCCGGGCTTGCGAGTCAGTCTTAGCGTTTCTAAGCTTAAGGGTAAAAATAGAGGATTAGTTCCTAAATCAAGGTCTAATATTATACTAGCGTCTTAGTTTATTTCTTTTCCGAATTTTCTTATAATAATACCTTTATCAATTAGTATATTAGGCTCTCGGATAGCATTTACTTTATTACATCGTCCTTAAGACTTAAGTCTATAAAGAAGCGACTTAGTATTTATAATATTCGTCTAAGCCTTAATAAAGGCGTTAAAGAGTTTTTAATTATATTTTATAAAGTGGATTTTCAATTTGTCCTTATTAAGAAGGAACAACTCTTATACTTCAATTATAATAAAAGGATCCATTTAAAAGTACTAACCAATAATAGCTTTAAAGAGGCTGCCGCAGTTCTTAAGATAAAAAGCTACCTTAAAAGGTATAGTAGTTCTACTTATATTAATCTATTAAGGTACTAGGGGTTACTTTAAAGTAAAGACTAAAAAGATAAGATCAGAGATTCGAGTCTTATTTTCCAAGGAGTTCTTATCGCAAATAGCTATATAGTTATTGCAAAAGTGTTACGACTCGCTCTCGAGCGTACAGAAGGCGAGAATCGAATGACGCTGACTGTATTGCCTCAAGAGGTACGCTATGTAATTGAGAAGAAAAGATAAAGAAGAAAAGAGAGTCTTTAGTAGAGCTCTTTTAGAATAAGTATAGGTGCTTTATTAATATGCACGTGATCCAGCCACCTTGCTACCTTAGCAGGCACCTGACTTCGTACACCTAACTAATATATGATATAACTATATATATAATGCGGTTATAATACTACCTTTCCCCTTTGAAAAACTGCGCTTATGCAATTGTATCTATAGGTGTATTATCCTCTAGGTCCTTATAATCGTCAACTCTATTATTATATGACCTAAGCTAGCTTAATAGCGCCTTTGGTAGCCCTTTAGCTTAAGGGTTTTTTAAATAGAAGTCTCGAATAGCATGCGGCGCCGTTATAGCGTTAGAGCATAGGTACTATTTAAGGTCTTTATTAGCTCCTTTCTACTTAATCTGATATTCGAGCTTCTTAGCTTAAATATGAGATCTAATTATTTCTTCTATCTCCTATTCCTCTTATTCTAGCAATACTTTAATTAAAGCTAAAGGTTCTTAAGCTTAGCCTAGCAGAGGGTTAGGAATGTATTTTCGCAATAAGTAGGAGTAGAATATAGGGTAGATCGAATAGAGTGAATCAGGCAATTGTAGCTTCTAGCTTTCTCTTAGCTTTTCTAGTACTTTTACTAGGCTATACCACTTATCGGAGAGCTTTCGGCTCGGCCGGTCTAGTTTCCAATTTTTAGTACTAATTAGCACATTATCTCTTATAGTCTAATCAACTAGCTAGTAGTAAAGATCTGCAAGCCGTTTCATTTTAGCTTATTATACTTAGAGAGACGATTAAGCGAATTGGACTACTTTTTAAGCTTTAGTAGCTATATAAAGTGCTATTTTACGATTTACTCTCTTATTTGCTATCTATAGAGGTTCTAGGTTAATTAAATTCTAAGAGGAGCGAGCTTTGTAGCCGTTTAGCACTTAGAAAGGGGAAATTTGCCCTAGGGATTCGTAAGGTAAGGTCAATTAGGCAATATCTATCAAAGGCAAGAGACGACTCTAATTATCTTAGTAGTATAAGTAGAACGGTCTAAGGCGTTATTTTAAGTACTAGTTTATAATCTTAGTTTGGCTATTAACGTTAGGGTTATAGGCTATAGTTAGCTTAACCTTTGTACTTAGTATCTGATAGAGTTCTTTTCAAAAGGAAGAGATAAATTAGGCGCCTCTATCTAATAGAATCGAATCGGGCATGCTAAAATAGCGTATTTAGTAAATTAAAAACAACTTTGCAAGGCCTTTTGCATCGATCGAATTATAGTATAGAACCGAAACTGCCTTCTTTAATAACCTATCGATAATTATAAGGGCAAAATTATAACTGAGTTCATTAAGCAGAAGCTTTATAAAATCCATTATCAAGTGTTAGTAAGCTCGTTTAGGAATTGGCAAGGGTTGTAGGAAACCTAGGGTCTTATTACAATAAGCTTTTATTCTCGAATAATAATAGTTCTAAATATAAGTGCCGACGTCGCTATTAAGACTTTTCCAATAGTATTTTCTTCCTACTAAAAGCCTTATTTTCCTAATTCTAGCATATGCAACGCAAGGTTACTTATATATATAACGAATCAGGGCTATTCGCAGTTCAAGAGGTTAGGATAGTATAATAAGTCTACCTTAGAAGAAAAGTTTGCCTTAGCTAAGTTCATAGTTAAGGCTATAGCTCTGCGCCTCATCTCGGAACTTCTATAGCTTAAGAGAGGTCTTATTAGCTTAAATGACCTTATTAATAATATAGTAGCTCGCTATATTATACTCGACCCTAGACGTTAGGTCGGCAGGTGCCTCTATTAGTGCGATTAGTATAGTCGTTACTTATAGGCCGGGCCTAAGAGTAGAATCGACCTGCGCTAAAGTCACTTATAAGCCGGGCCTAGGGGTAGAATCGCCTCTAGTAGCGAGTACTTCTATAGAGAGCTTATCGTTAAGTAAGAGCTGCTAATAGCGTAAAGCTCGTTTCCTAGCCTTAAGAGGGGTTAGCTCTTAGTCTTAATATAAGAGTATATCAGCTAGCGTATTCGTTATACCTATTCGGTATATAATAAGGAAGTTAAAATCAGCGAAGAACTCTGCTTAGCGAGCCTGCTAGGCTATTAAGTCCTTAGTTGTTATAAAGTACTTAAGGGCCTTATGATCTATATATATATATACTATTTTCTAGGCCTTAAGTAGCTCTACCTTATACTAGTAGAACGATTTAAAAATCGCTAAGAGCTCCTTATTATAAATAGGGTAATTTAGCTTAGCATCATTTATCGTTTTTAAGAAGTACCTAATTAGGTAGTAGTTCTTATCTTCTTAGAGTTAGGAGAGTACGCTAGCGACTACGCCGTTAGAGGCGTTAGTCTCAAGCCTTATCTGCTTCTAAAGGTAATAGTAGTATAAAATCGGGATCGTTTGAAGCCTTAAGCGCAGAGCTTCTTAAGCTTCCTTATAAGCGTTATTGAAATTAAAAGGAACGTTTCCTATAAGAGCTATTAAAGGTCGGCAGATACGACTATAGCTTTGAATAAACCTTTGATAGAAGTTATAAAACCTTAGAAAGCTTTATATGCTGCGTATATTCTTAGCGTATTTCTACTCCTAAATGACTAAGACCTTATTAGGGTCTACCTCAATTCTATAAACTCTAATAATAAACCTTAAGAACTTAGTCTTAGTAATCCCGAACTCGCTTTTCTTAATATCTGCTTAAAGGCTATAGTATTAAAGAATTCTTAAGATCTTCTTAATATAAATCTTATAGTTAAGGGAGTTTTTTAAGTAAATTAGAATATTATTTAAGTAGGTAGAATAGAAATCGTCGAGGTGCTTAAAGAGAATATTATTAATAAACCTTTGAAAGGTAGCAGGCCTATTTGTTAGCCTAAATGGCAAAACCTTATACTTATAGGTCCTATAGCGCGTGCGAAAGGTAGTTAGGTCCTTAGCGTTAGCTAATATGCAGATATAGTAGAAGGCTTATTATATATCGATTTTTATAAAAATATAAGCTTTCGATATATATGCTATTATCTTATTAATAAGGGGAATCGGGTAAGGGTCTTTCTTCGTTAAGGCGTTCAGTTTCTAGTAGTTAACGTATAGATATAAGGAGCTATTAGCTTTTCTAATAAAGAGGATTAGGGCTACCTAAGGGGAACTCGAAGCTTTGATAAATCCTTTGTATAGGTTCTCGAGAATATAGCTCTTAACCTTTAAAAGCTATTTATTAGTAAGGCGGCAGAAGGGTTCGATTGTCAAGTTATTCTCGCTTATTAGCTCGATTTTATAATCTACCCTTAGCTTAGGTTCTGGCAGTTGGTTAAAGGCCTGGCGACTGAAGACGTTTTTAAACTTAGCGTACTAAGGCAGGAACTTCTAATTTATTAGCTTATCGTTGCTCTTATACTTGGCTTGCAGCGCCGAACTAAGGCCAAGGGAGCTAATTTCAGCTTGCCTAACTGATTCTCGGCGATTGATTTCTTAGTCTAGATTATAAATAGAGCTTACAAATATAAACTCTTTAAGCGCTAATTCTTAAGTTTATATAGCTCGTCTTACCTTAGTTGTAAAGTAGTAGTAGAGGGCGCCGATTGCTAAGACTGAGATTAGGCTGATCTAGTAAGCCGGCTTTAAAGTAGCGTTCCTCTTTACTAAAAGAGGGAGCAAGGGGTCTAGTACTTTTAGTAAGGCCTTCTTTATACAATTCAGATCTCTTTTCAAGTCTTTAAAGAAACTGCTATCCCTAGGTCTATAAGAGGCCATAGGAGTAGGAATCGAATTAGTAGGTTTCACTTATAGGCCGGGACTAGGAGTGGAATTCGAGTTCGCAGATTTCACTTGCAGGCCAGGACCGGGAGTGGAATTCGAGGCGTTAGTGCTTGCTAGCACTAAGAGCTAGGCTTAGGCCATTCTAAGGTCTTTGTCCTTAGCGTCTATTATAGCTGCTTGATAATCGACGTCTTATTAGGCTATTAGGGGTTTTATTAGCTATAAGAGATCGATTAATATATATCAATTAAAGTAAAGGATAATAGGCATATCCTTAAGCTAAAAGATACTATTTTTTCCCCTTTTATAAGACTATTTAAAGTTATAATACTCTAGGAACTTCCTACTAATTAAAACGTCGGTTGCTCCTAAGCTTATAATTAAGAAAGGGAAGTTTATTTATCGCCTATCGATTATAAGGGTAAGTAAGATAGCGAATCGAATAGTTTCTCCCTTAAGGCTATTATAGCTAATAGGGGTAATCGATTTAAGCAGTTTAATAAACTTCACCCTAAGTCTTTAAAAGAGCTAGTATGCTAAAGACGTCTTAATAATATTAAAAATATTAGCTCTACTATTAATATAAGTAACTATTTTAATAAATGATCTATTTCAAGCTAGTTCTATAGGAATTAAGAACTGGCGGCTGCCTATTAATAGGCGAGAATCAAAATCTAAGTCTTTTTATAAATTGTAACTTATGCTATAGTAAGAGTCTTTACTATAGCTTAGCAGTTTCCTAATAGTAGGTCGTTTTCCATCTTAACTTCAGCTACTATAAACTCGCCTTGCTTCTTTAGCTTTAGGCAATCTGTTGTATAATAACTAAGGGCTCTGCAGTTATAGTAAAGATTAGATAACGGCTTTGAGCTAGCAGACCTTTCTTAAGGAGTCGCTAGCAAAGGGGAATGAGTGCAAGGAGCTAGGGAGGTAGCTATAGCGGTAGGTCTTTATAACTCCCTTTTTAGTATGCTAGGGACGCGGTCTTTTGAAGGAGAGAATGCGATAGTAGAAGCGACTCATCAAGCGTTATAGGCCTCTTTTTACTTAATATTATAAGCCTCGCGGTCCGCAATAGCTAAGAACTCATCTAAAGTAGTATAATTATTATTCATTTTATACTTCTTTACTCGAAGGTCGTTCTTTAAAGCTAAGGAGACCTTTTTATAAATATTATTAAACTAGTAAGACTGATCGATCTTTTTAGCTATAATAAGGGTAATGAACTTAGATCAGAACTTATTATATAATAATAAACCTATAATTAGCCTGCTATATTTAAGCTTAGCAGATTAAATATAGTTATAGTTAAAGAACCTTTAATCTAAGACCCTAAGGATATTAGTAGCGTATATAAATTTACTAGTAAAGATAGGATCTATATATTATAAGATTAGGTTTTAAGCTTTACCTATTATATACTTAAAGTAAGTAGTAATCTAGTCCTCTTTTAAAGTAAAGTTGCCTAAGTACTCTTAAATAAATACCTTTATAGCTATCTTCTAAGTGTTATAGGTGATTTCGCCTTAGTAGTTGCTAAAATAGGTTTAAGGGTACTTAATTCGATAGGAGTCGATAGCTAAGACTAAAGGTCTGATAATTAAGAGGTAGTAGTCTAAGGGAGGTAGCAAGTCGGCGGTAAGGGACCAAGTGTTCTAAAGGCTAGTACTTAAGGAAGAAGGGGCAATAGTATTATTTTAAAGAGCAGCGGCTATAGTAGCGCTAATAAGGTTTGCGATTTTAGCCTGCTAAGTAGCTAAGAAGAGAGGGGCCGATATAGTAAAGGTAGACGTCAGTTCTTCTTTAACTTCAATTGATAGAAGGGGAGTATTTCAAGAATCTACTTGCAGTTTAAGCCTAAGAGTAAAATCGGTACTAAAGGAGGTTTCTTCTTAAGTGGGCTTAAGAGGGGGAATATCTCTAGGACCAAGGTTGGCAGTAAGGCCTATAGAACTAGTAGTAGTAAGGCCCAGTGGTAAAGGTGCGGTTAACCTTTCACTTTTCCTAAGTGGCATAAGATTAGAAGTCATAAGTACTAACTCTCTTTATATTATCTAATTTAGTCTAAAGGGACCTAATGCTAAATAGTAACCTATTTAAAAGGGGGAAGATTAGTATAGGCGGAGCTATATACATTCTTAAAGCCTTCTAATAGAGTATATATTAAGGTATTGTAGGTTTATAGATCTTAAGAAAGAAGGTTTTACTTTAGGATCACTTCTCTTTACTAATCAGGAGTTGCAATAAGGTTGCCTAAGGGTATAGTGCAAATCTAAGGAAGTAGGGTCCGGGGATCTAAAGCTTATTACTCTACCAAAGTTGACCTAGTCTTTAATAGTATAGTATAACCTACTAAGGCTAACTAAGTCTCTATATGTATATATAGGTATAGGTCCCCTAGTTTCGTACCTAAGTATTCGAAGGAAGGAGTAAGGAGCTTCGAAGAGTATAAGGAAGAGTCGACGAGTATAGGTCGACGAGTATAGGTCGATAGGGAGTATAGAGAAGGTCGACGACTTATTCGCAAGGAGGTGTCTTTAAAGAGTCGAGTTGTATTCGAGGGTTTCGAAGGAAGGAGTGAGGAGCTTCGAAGAGTATAAGGAGAGTTGTCGATAAGTATATTATTAATAAAAAAGAATGGTATAGAGTTGTTTATAAGGGAGGGAGAAAGTTCAGAAGAGAAAAGCTATTATACTGCTCTAGGCAGCAGCCTATACTAGCAAAGCGAGGGTATAGTAAATAAAATTTTTTCGAATTGAAATTAAAGGTAAATCTCCGTTTACTAAATAGAGGAGGTAAGAGGTCGAAAAAACGAGCTGATCTTATATTCGAAGGTCGTTTTTCAGCTTTCTTTAAAAACTAGATTAGTAAGATCTAGGCGCTATATATAAGTTGCTTAGGGCAATTCGTAGTAGAAGTCGAGATCGAGAGATTAAGTTGCTTAAGGCAGTTCGAAATAACGATTCTAAAGGTGGTAGATATTAAGCTTCTTAGCAGAGGTTGAGTTGATCTTTTCTTATATTACGACTCGCTCTCAAGCGTATAGAAGGCGAGAATCGAATGACGCTGATTATATTGCCTTAAGAGGTACGCTATATAATTAAGAAGAAAAGATAAAGAATAAAAGAGAGTCTTTAGTAGAGCTCCTCTAGAATAAGTACAGGTGCTTCACTAGCGTGCACGTGATCCAGCCACCTTGCTACCTTAGCGGGCACCTGACTTCGTACACCTGACCAACACGTGACATAACCGTGTACGTAATGCGGCCGTAACAAAAAGGCTATAAAACCACTAGTCCTATAAGAATTGTCTAAAAGCATTTTAAAAAGGTATCCCTATTTTATAATTACTATAATTAGATTACTATCATTAGTAATAGGTCGCAAGATCTCCTTTCGCTTCAATTTTATAATCATTTAAGCTAATTGAGATTTTAAACCGAGTGCTTAAGAAGTCTATCGACTTATCTTCTTTATAAATAGAATAAGTTTCACATTCAACTAAGAGCCGATCTACCTATTAAGGCTTCCTAAAGCGGGTCCTTATCCAATTAATAGGATTTAATAATCTAAGACTTACTTTCTAATAAAATTGACTCGCAGGCCAGGACTATAAGTGAAAATCGGAATTTCTTTATTAGCAGCACTTATATCTCTCTTTATTAAAACGACTTAATTATAAAGACTAAGGCCAATCAATTAAAGAGGTTTAAGGTAGGCTATAAGCTAATAGGCTCCTCTACTTTTCGCTATTATAGCTAAGAGGTAGAGTCTATAATATATCCGAAGGACTTATTAAGTAAGACTGAATATCATATTATAAAGAAAATAAAAAGGTATAAAGGTTGCGTTATCTATAAGATAGAAGTAATAAAGGTATATCTCTACTTCTTATCTTATAATAAAGAGGAATATACTTATAAAAGCACTATTATTAATAGTAAAATTGTTAGTTAAGAAGCGGCATCCAAAGGGTTTAAGCATCACAATTGACCCTTTTTCCTCTATTTCCCTTTGCTATTTATTACTTAATAATATCAAAAAGAAAGAATTGTTCCATTTAATCGGCTCTAACGCCTTTAAGGCTTTAAGATCAGCCCTAAATTTTATAATACCTAAAGATGCTTCTATTATCAATAGGTTGGATTTGCATATCCTTAAAGAGATAAAGAACTAATTATTAAAGTAGATTAGAAAAAGATTAATATCTTCTATTATATAAAGAAGTTTAAAGTATTTAATAGTTTTATTAATATCAAATCCTTTATAATTAAGATTATAGTAAACCGAAAGAGAGCAAATATAAAGGTCGCAAAGTCTTCTCCCTTCGATTCTTACGCTAAGAAGATACTATCGAAAGCGAGTTTTTATTACAAAAGACACTTAAATATTATATCATTCTCTAAGCTTAAGGTTAAGAATAACCGATTAAGGCATATTGCTATAATTACAAATATCCTAATTAATAGATTCCTCTTTGCATTCTCTTTCTCGTAAGATAAAATAGTCTCGCTTAACATCCGAGAGATTAGGTTCTTAACTTCTATAATTATTAAAGAATTAAATAATATCTATAAGGGCAAACTTATTTAAGATAAGCTATTAAATCTATTTAACAGCTCTCTTAATCGTCTTTAAAGCAATAGGAATAAGGTCTTCCCTTATATTATCGTTTCTAAAATAGTTATATATAAATATAAAGAAGTTAAGAACTAGCTCCTTTAAGTTATTAAAAAAGGAGTTTAAGCAAGCGCGCAATCCTTTAATTTTAAATTGCAAATTAGCTAAGGTAGCTATTAAATAATCTATCCTTTTTAAAGGTTAAGCTAAAATAGGTCGTTTAGCTAAAGGAGAGTCCTTTAAAGATTTTGAAAATTCTAAAGAGGCTGCGCTAAGCGTTTAAGCAATTTATTTAGCAGCAGTTTCTAAAATCATTTTAGCAAGAGGCAAGTTAAGTCCAGTTCTAAAATTCTCATTTCTAACTCTTAATCTAAGACCGCGAGATAAATTATATAATTCAGCACTTATTATATCTTTAAATTAAGAAGCGAATTTTAAAGTAAGCTTAATTACAAATAACTAATTCCCTTCTTTATTATTAAAGAAATCTCGCTTAAACCCTATTATAGGAATCTAGTTCTCTCTTAAAATAAGTAAACTATAAGCAAAAGCGTAAAGCCCTAGTATATTAATAATAGTACTATTAGGTAGGGTAATATCTGCAGCTCAATTTGATCTTTTTATAGCCCTATTAGCTACTATAAGTACTACATTAGATAGGCCTATAAATCTGCGACTGCGAATTCGATTGCCTTAGAATTTTACTACTCCTTTTTAAATAATAAAGAAATTGAAAATCTAAATAGCTCTAGTAATAAGAGTGTTTTCCTTAAGAATTTTTAATAATACTCGTCTTCTATTATTAGAATTAATATTTATTAAAAAGCGCAAACGAAATAGGAGTCCTCTCTTATTAATAGCTAAATTATCCAATCGTCAAATAGATTCTTCTCTTTTATCTTAGTCCATTTTAAAAGTATCGGCCAAAGTTATATATTAATCTGCATTAGCTAAGAATTCCTTTTTAAAGATTCCCTTTAATCTTAATTCTTCAATTAGGAAGTCGTTAAATTAAAGAATTCCAGAGGCCACTTAGGTTAAAAGGTTATTAATAGCATTTGCGTAAGCTAAAAGGAGTTTTTATTATTCTATATCTCCTAAGGCTACGTAGGTCGATTTGAAGTTCTTTAATAATGCAATAGCTCTACTATCTTAAGAGAAGTTTATAACTAGTATTTGTTTATCCCTTATTGTAGTAGATAAAACCATTTATAAGTTCTTTAAAGGCATATTACTTATAAAAGATAAGGAGTATAAATAAGAGATTTTAATAAGGTATAAGAATTAAAAGGGCATATGAGCTGCAATAGGTTTACTATATATATATTAAGGAAATTGGACTTTTTATTTATTATTTAAGGAAAGTAATAGGAATGCTATAATTAAAGGCTAATATTAAGAATGCAAAATAAGTTAAAGTAGGTAAGAATTTAAGGTAATCTTAAAAGATCTATATCTTAAATAATAAAGGAGGCGACTTTGCTAAAAATGTAAAAATAAGGATTAAAAGAAGGTAGGACAATTAATAGGTTAGAAAATCATTTAATATTCCTACTTACATTCTTCGGATATTTTAGGAATAATAACTTAAGGTCGCAATTAATTAGGTATTTTAATATTCTTTACTCGCAGGACCAGCTTATAAGTTAAGTTAGAAAAATCTTAATCTTTATCCAAGGGTTCAAAATTGCTTATATCGCTATCGGTTCTTATAAAAGATTCGGAAGTTATATCAATTTCTAATTCATCTTCTAAAGGGAATAAGGTCTAATCGCATTAATAAAAGCGCTTTAGTCGATTAGCTGCGAATGTTCCTTTAATATCGACTCTATTAAGTTCCTAAAGAGAATAGTATCCCTTTTCTTTCTACTTAGATTTAACCTTAAATAGACTAAGCTATCGATAGTCAAGTTTAATATCTACTAATATATTAATACTTCTTGCAATATCGTAAACTAAGATAAGATTATCTTTTCGAATAGAGTGCGTTTTAAGTACTTTAGAAGCAGCCTATACTTCCTTAGCTTTTTCTTAATATCATTTCTTTTATAAAATAATTTCCTTTATATTTATATCTTAGAGCTTAAGTTGTCAGTATCTTATTATAAGCAAATCAGAACAGTTCTGAATTTGACTATAGTCGAACAATCTTTAAATAGGCTATTAGGATTTAAAAAGGAGCTATACCTCTTTACTATAGATAAGGAAAAATAGTATAACTCTAATTGGTTTATAGATTATCGTTTAATAAGCGAAGAGTATTTTATAAAAGTGTTTTATCTAATTCTTAAATCCTTTATAAGTAACTTTAAATAGCCTATTAAGAATATCGCAATATCCTTACTCTACTATTCTATTAGCTTTCGAGTTATATATTAAGATTTAAACCTGCTTAATGCTATATTTTCGCAAAAAAGCTTTAACTACTCCTTTATTTTCAAGGCCTCTATTAATAGTTAGTCTACTAAAAAGTCTATAGCAATAGACTATATCTTCCTAAAGGAACTTTACAATAGATTTAAAGTTAGCAGATCTTAAAGGTTATCCTTTAAGCCATCCTAATAGGTCTTCCTTTATTAAAACAAAATATATAATCCCATTTTCGATTATTAGTACTTATATAATATTAAGACTGACTTTATAGAAAAGGCCTAATAGCTAGATTAGGAATAAGGGATTCTCTTTATAACTAGGTTTTCATTTCTAATAAGAGACGCAACTTTTTATAAAGGCTTTACAGTCCTTAAAAGAACCCTTCTAAAAGAATTTCCTTAAGAGTCGGTAGTAGGTAGACTTAGCTCCTTAGTAGCCAGTTTCCTTATAAATATCTTAAATAGCCTTAGCCCTTAGTTTTTCATTATTTAAGTAGAATTGTATAAGGAATAAGTTATCGCTCCTTTTAAATAATCGTCTTCCTTATATTAAATAAATCAAAGCTTTAGCTTTGAATTTCTAAAAATCCTTAAGAGCAACCGTCTTTAATCGTCTAAGCGTAATTAAAAACTTCGCAATTTCTTTAAAGTTACTTAAGTAGTTAAGTAATAAAATTCTCTTATTTAACTCGCGGGCTAGGACCGCAAGTCGAGTCCCTTTAAAGCAATATATCGATAGATAACCAACTTCGTTCTCTACCTACTTATCAATATCTATTTCATCTTCTTTAATCAAATTAAAGGGGTAAGGACAAGTTCTTCTTAAAAGGCTATCGGCGGCGGTATTTTTCATTCTTAGAATATATTTAACTTTAAAGTCTATTAATCTTATTTAAGCAATCCATTTTATTAGCAAGGCTCTTA
The DNA here is from genome assembly GCA_024741835.1 of Diplocarpon mali. Lineage (NCBI taxonomy): Eukaryota > Fungi > Ascomycota > Leotiomycetes > Helotiales > Drepanopezizaceae > Diplocarpon > Diplocarpon mali. The sequence continues at coordinate 46,155 of JAENRP010000263.1, forward strand.
ATAAGTCGCTTATAGCTCTATTCAATTATTCTACTAGCACTTTAGCATTAGTTTTAAAAATGAAGTAAGTACTATAGAGGTCGCTTCTTATCTTTTTTATCGCCTTTAGAGCGCCTTTACATTCCTATTTAATAGTATTATACTTTATCTCTACTAGATTCTAAAGACCACTTTTAAAGCAAGCTAAATGTCTTTTCTATTAGCTATTAGCTTATTAAAGGATAGCACCTTATCCAATTAAGCTTATATCAACTATTAGTATAATTAGCCTAGCGTCAGCTCTATAGTCTATTTTAATTAGATATAGCACTTTAAGCAACGCTTGCTTCAGTTGTTTTATAGCCTCTATTTAAGGTTCCTCCTACTAAAACTCAGCCCCTTTCCGAAATAAGGTATAAATAGGTGCTGCCTTTTTAATAAAATCCTTGATTTAAATGCAATAGTATACTATAATGCTAATAAACGCGCGAGCTTCCGCCATATTATTATACCTCTTCTATTTGTCGATTTTAAGTACTTTAGCCCTTTAAGGACTTCGGCTATTAGAATCAGTAATAAAACTAATAATTTCTATCGATAGAAGATAGTATCATAACTTCGGACCAACTGTTGCTCCTACCCTTTCGAATCGTATAAGCACCTAGTCTAAGTTCTAAATGTGTTCTATTATAAATCGTTATATACTAAGGAGAACTTCTTTATAGTTATAGAATGATCTTGATCCTTTTACTCCTATATCATCTATATAAGGCAGCGCAATATTAGGTATACAATCTACTAGTATCTTGTAAATTACTTAAACAAATTGAGCGATCGAATTTATAATCCCTTAAGGTAATTTTATTATCTAAAGTAGCCTAAGAGGGGTCTGAATTACTATTATATCTCTTGATTTAATATTAAAAATAAATTGGTCGTATCTAAAGAAGAAGTTAATAAGAGAGCTATAGGTTAATCTTGCGAATTTATTCAAGAACTTATCCACATTCGGAGGAACATTGGCGTCCCTAACAGTTACTCGGTTCATCTCCTCTTTCTTTCGCCATAACTCCTTGCTAGGTGCCTTCCTTCACTAGCATTAAGCCTAGCCCTTATACTAGCTAATCGTTTCCCAAAACCTCGTTTTAGAATTCGGCTATATCTCCTGCGATAACTATTTATCCTTCTAAGGATCGATCTATATTTTAAAGACTAGCTTTTATAAGCCTATCTCTAGGATAGTTAAATGTTAGCTGAGATTCTAAAATAAAGGGCATTCTTAAAAGAATGTCGTTTAAAGAATTCTCTATTATTAGAAAGTTAGTATAATTAATAATTCCTCTGACTCTAACCTTTACATTTTTCACTTATCTATTAAAATTATATCTTAATTTAAAGATAGTCGAATAAATAAGGAGTCGATCGCTAACGATTATTAATTAAGCCATTTCCGCCACTTTTCTAATTATTACATTAACTTCTGAACTATAATCAACCAGAGCCTTTGCTTTAACTGATTCTTCTATAGAATAAATAATAATAAGGCTTTTTATTACAACTACTGAATAATTTCGGTTGATATTCTAAGATATTAAAGCTATTACTATAATATTATAGTACCTTTAGGTTCCTTTATCTTTTATAATCTTAAGACATTTAATTAAGGCTAAGTGCTTTTTAAAGTTCTTTCGTATTATAATTTCCATTTCCTTATTATTATTCAAATCTTTAAAAGTAACTGGGATATGCTTTTCTAATACTTTATTAAAGCGTTTAATTAAACTAAATAGGTCTTTAAACGTAAGGTTAATTTACTAGGCTATAATATTCTCTATAGCTTTCTCTATTATAGTTAAACTAGCGTATTTATCGATAAATTTCTCCTATTTTAATATCTGTCTCTTTCGCTTAAAGTCAAAGGTCTACGCAATAACTTCGACTTCTTAATCTTTAAGCTTAAAGCTATCTTCGTCTATTATATCTCTAATTAATTTATCTACTATATCGGCTTCATCCTTATCTATTATAGTTTTAGATTATTAAGTATCTTTTAGCATTTAGACTCTATATTAAGATTCCTAAGTTATACGCATTGATTTCTAAACTTTGGCTGGTTTTATTAGTATTAAAGGAGTAGTAGATCTAGAAGGACGTTAAATATTCTAAGGGTTTCTAAATATAAAAGTAGTATTAATATTAATAGATACGTTATTATTAACCTACCTTAAAATAGAGATACCTCTGACTTTAGTAGCAGTCTAGTTCGAAGTTTAATTAATAAGCACTCCTTTAAGTAGATTGCTAGCTAGACCTATATATATATAAGTTAGGACCTTAGAGTTTATTTCAATAATGCGCTTTCGTTCGGCTAAATCCTTATCCTACTTTATACCGCATATTATTATTCGAATAGTCTATAGCTATAAACGATTCTAGTGTTTTTTAGTAAGGATAGCGTCTAGCTTAGGATCTTTAATATAAAGCATCTTATACTTATTAATATATATAACCCTAATATTAATAAAATAAAGGAAAAGAGGGCAATTGTTGCAATACTTATATAAAGTACAGTTGGGTTCTTTATTATTGCAAAAGTTGCAAGTTAGTTGTCTTCTATTACCGTTTCCTTAGTACCTTATAGTATTAATATTAGCAAAGTACTAGTTAGGATTAATTCCTTCTTCTTTAGCTAGCTATTGCGTTCTTATATTAGCTGGTTATTCCGAATAACAAAAAGCAGGAGTCTAGTAATAGGAATTACTATATTAGCTTATAGTAGCTGAGTTTTACCTATTACTAAATTAGGGAATATACTACTTTTCTTATAAGAGATTATTAATCTTAATCTTTAAGCTCTAGATTCGGAGTTCTATAAATTAGGTCTTAAGTTCCTTAATTCTAAGGTTAGATCTTACTCCTAGGTTAGGCTTGCGAGTAAAAGGTATAACCACTAGGTTCTTCTTTACCTCCTCTATAACTTCCAAAGCTTTCGAGTATTCTTAGACCAGGCTCTTAAAGTCTTTAGTATAAGAAGGAATAAGGGCTTTTTCCTACTCTATAGTATTAATAGTTCTCTTACTAAGATCTGATTTTAAGGCAAAGGCCGAGAATTCCTTAAATAAGGCAAAGGTTATAAGGTCTTGCTTATTAATCTTAAAATACTTAATAATCTTATTTCAAAGGCTAATAAGTAATCCGAGCAAGAAAAGGCAGCCTCTTTCAACTTCGCTAAGTATTTTCTAGCTAATTAAGGTATTTAATATATAAGTAAAAGTCCAATAGTAGTTCTTAAGTTCCTTAAGAGTATAAGTGATTAGAACAAATTCCTTTAAGAAAGCCAGGGTATTGCGAATCTATTATCTATCAAATTTGCAGAATTCAGACTTAAGAGCCTTAATAAGGAGTTCTTATAAACTATGCATTTTCCATTTAAAGAGGGATTTAATAATATCTTTACTTATATAGTTATAATAGTAAGGAAGTCTAGAAATCATATCCTCTTATATAATACTAAAATCGTAATAAGTTTCCTTATATTGCTTAAGGAAATCAGTAATATTAGCGCCTATAAAGTAAGGAGCGCTAGGGGAATTAGGGAGAGGAAAGTGATTAATAATAGCCTTAAATGCGGCTATTATCGTTTTATACTAACTATCCAAGTTGATAGAATCTATAAGAGGCAAAGGAGAAGCTTTAATATTATAAGATTAATTATTAAAAGGAGTACTTCGAAATTCAAAAAGGCTTAAAGAACGTTTAAAATCCGAGTCAATCTTAAAGTGACTAAGACGAGTTTAAAAAGATTCAGATAAAGGGTTAGTAAAAAGTTCAAAATTATTATTATTTTTAATATTTTCTAATATTAATATTGAAAAAGTAGGTAGCAGTCTTAAGTTATTTAAGGATATCTTTTTATCCTCTTACTTATAGGCTAAGCCTAAGAGTAGAATTCCGGCTTCTACTAAAAGTTTAATCCGAGTTTGCTAAGAGATTTTAAATAGGTGCTAAATAGCTAATAGGAGCGTTGCAACTAATCGCAATAAGATAAGGTTTACTTAATTAAAGACTAATTTCTAAGATAAGGTTTATCTCTAAGATTCTTTTTAGCCTTTAGGCCAATTCCTATTAGTCCTTAAAATAAAGGGGTCTCTAGAGACGATTCTAAGGCAATTTTTAAAGTTCTATAAAGCTAAGGCAGTTGAATTATCAGATTCGGATTTCTAAAGATTCTAAGGAAGCAATTCCGATTAGAGTTTGCGCTTAGTATTACTTAAGTACTCGAAACTACTACTATTTAAGATTACTATTATAAGGTTCGCTAAACTTTTTATACTAAGAAGCTGAAAATTCCGAAAATTTCGAAGTTTAAAGAAGAAAATAGGGGTTTTTAAAGCAAAGCTAAAAAGGGAAAATCTAAGGTTATTAATAGTTGCTAAACGAAAATCGACAGTTTTAAGTAACTAAGCGATTAAGGATAAGGTTTTTAAAGTTGATCAAAATACTATAAGTGTTTCGAAGATGTATTTTTCAAAAGGCCAATCTCTTATCTGCGAACTAAGAGATTAATAAAGTTGTATAAGGATAGAAATCTTAAGAAATCGGTCCCTGCGTAGGTCACTAATATAAAACTAAAGGGAGATAATATAAGAATAGGCCTAAGGAAAGACCTAAAAACAAGAGGAGGAAGCACTACAAGCAGGCTCTCTTAGATAAGATATTAGGAACAAGTCCTAAGTATAGGGTATATTCAGTACTTATAGCAACGCGCGCTTGTCTCTATATATAGAAGAGGCCCTTTTTATCCTCCTATCGGCCTTGCCCTATCATATGATATATATCACAAGACCTATCCATCTCAGGTCTCCATAGCAGTTCCCTCCTCCTGCTATAAGCCAGAGCAAGGGCTAATAAGGAATATACTATATAAAGGGTGCGTTCGGAGCTTACTAGCTAAGAAGTCGGCTGGCGTATGCTTTAATAGTATAGTAGGAGTACGCTGCTTTTGTTATGCAAAGGGAGGCTATATATATTAGGAGCTTCCTATCGGCGCTTTAAAGGCGTAGGAAGATTACATATTCTTATTAAAGGAGAACGATAGTAACGCTATAGTGCGTTCTTAAGCTCCCTCTAGGTGGTTTGCTACTAATAAGCAGTTTAAGGCCTTGCTACTACTAAGAGGAAGGTAAGAGAGGAGCTTCAGAAGGCGCGCAGGAGAGAGATAGAGGAGGTAGTATCGTTAGAGGGTACGTTAATTATAAGCTTTCTTATACTATAGCTAATAGCTTCCTAGAACTAGTGGCTTAAGAGCTCCTGCCGCCGATTATAGTACCTCTTAGCCTCGCCGCCCGCCTTGCAAAGGCTTTTGAGGCTCCTACGGCTACTCCTATTATTACTCCCTAGGCTACTCCTAGGGTTATGCTACTAAAGGAGTCTATTGCTTCTTAATAGGGACGCGCCCTTATATTATTTGCAAAGCTGCTAAAGGTTCTGATTATCTAAAGGAGTTAGTTTTAAGCCTCCTTATATATTAGTATAAGGAAAATTGAACCCTATCTTACGCTTCCTTCCTACTTACTATTATAAAAGAGATATGAAAGGATTATAGAGCATTTAAAATGCTAGCTTCTCAACTAGACCTCTTGCGTCTTAAAGGTTTAAAAGCTTAATAAAGCTCTCGAACTTTTGTTAAGGAAGGTTTTTAATAAGGCTATCGGCGTGCATATCCTTAGTAGGAAGATAGGCCACTTAAAAGCTCCCCTTTTAATGCTCCTATTATAGCTATATATTATATATATTAATATATCAAAGCTTTATAGAAATCCTTTAAGAGTCTCTTATAATAAGCTATATTATCTATTGATTATTATAAAATATAGACTATAGAGCTTCTACCTTAAGCTCTATTTCCTTAAAGAACCTCTTTAAAGCCATTATCTCCTTTGCTGTATACGCTACTCCTAGGAGCTTAGCCTCTATAGTAGAAGTAGTAACTGTCGGTTGCTTTAAGGCCTTTTAAACGATTGCTCCTCTAAATAGGAATATAATAAAACTGTAAGAGGAGCGCCTTATCTTTGGATCATCTGCGAAGGAAGCATCTAATGATACTACTAGTATTACGGCCGCATTACGTATACGGTTATATCACGTATCGGTCAGGTGTATAAAGTCAGGTGCCCGCTAAGGTAGCAAGGTGGCTAGATCACATGCATGCTAGCGAAGCACCTATACTTATTTTAAAAGAGCTCTACTAGAGACTCTCTCTCCTTTATCTTTTCTTCTTATTATATAGCATACCTCTTAAGGTAATATAGTCAGCGTTCGATTATCGACCTATTGTACGCTCTAGAGTAAGTCGTAATATAAGAAAAGATCATCTCAACCTCTGCTAAGAAGCTTAATATCGACCCCCTTTAGAATTGTCATTTCGAACTGCCTTAAGCAACTCGATCTCTCGATCTCGACTTCTACTACAAACTGCCTTAAGCAACTCGTACGTAGCGCCTAGATCTCACTAATCTAGTTTTTAAAGAAAGCTAAAAAACGACCTTCGAATATAAGATCAGCTCGTTTTTTCGACCCTTTACCTCTTCCATTTGGCAAACGGAATTTCACCTTCAATTTCAATTCGAAAAAATTATTCACTATGCCCTTGCTTCGCTAGCGTAGGCTGCTGCCTAGAGCAGTATAATAACTTTTCTCTTCTTAACTCTCTCCCTCCCTTATAAATACTCTATAATATATCGACCTATACTTGTCGATAACTCTCCTTTTACTCTTCGAAGCTCCCTACTCCTTCCTTCCTTCGAATACAACTCGACTCTTCGAAGAACCCTCCTTGCGAATAAGTCATCGACCTTCTTTATACTCCCTATCGACCTATACTCGTCGACAACTCTTCTTATACTCCTCAAAGCTCCTCACCTCTTCGAAGCTCCTTACTCCTTCCTTCGAAACACTTAGGTACGAAACTGGAGGACCTATACCTATATATATATATAGAGACTTAGTTAGCCTTAATAGGTTATACTATACTATTAAAGACTAGGTCAACTTTAGTAGAGTAATAAGCTTTAGATCCTCAGACCCTACTTCCCTAGATTTGCACTATACCTTTAGGCAACCTTATTGCAACTCCTAATTAGTAAAGAGACGTAATCCTAAAGTAAAACCTTCTTTCTTAAGATCTATAAACTTACGATACCTTAATATATACTTTATTAAAAGGCTTTAAGAATATATATAGCTTTGCCTATATTAATCTTCCCCCTTTTAAATAGGTCACTATTTAGCATTAGGTCCCTTTAGACTAAATCAGATAATATAAAGAGAGTTAGTACTTATGACCTTTAATCTTATACCATTTAAGAGAAGCGAAAGGTTAACCGCACCTCTACCACCAGGCCTTACTGCTACCAGTTCTACGGGCCTTACTGCTACTAGTACTACCAGTTCTACAGGCCTTACTGCCGACCTCAGTCCTAGAGATATTCCCTTTCCTAAGCCTACTTAAGAAGAAACCTCCCTTAATACTAATTTTACTCTTAGGCCTAGATTATAAGTAGATTCTTAAAATACTCCCTTTTTATCAATTAAAGTTAAGGAAGAACTAACGTCTACCTTTACTATATCGGCCCCTCTCTTCTTAGCTACTTAGCAGGCCGAAATTGCGAACCTTATTAGCGCTACTATAGCCGCCGCTTTTTAAAATAATACTACCGCCCCTTCTTCCTTAAGTGCTAGCCCTTAGAACACTTAGTCCTTTACTGCCGATTTGCTACTTCCCTTAGACTATTACCTTTTAATTATCCGACCTTTAGTCTTAGCTATCGACCCCTATTAGATCAAGTACCTTTAAACCTATTTTAGCAACTATTAAGGCGAAATCACTTATAACACTTGGAAGATAGCTATAAAGGTATTTATTTAAAAGTACTTAAGCAACTTCACTTTAAGAGAGGATTAGATTATTGCCTACTTTAAGTATATAATAGGTAAAGCTTAAAACTTAATCCTATAATATATAGATCCTATCTTTATTAATAAGTTTATATACGCTATTAATATCCTTAAGGTCTTAGATCAAAGGTTCTTTAATTATAATTATATTTAATCTGCTAAGTTTAAATATAGTAGGCTAATTATAGGTTTATTATTATATAATAAGTTCCGATCTAAGTTTATTACCCTTGCTATAGCTAAAAAGATCAATTAATCTCGCTAGTTTAATAACATTTATAAAAAGGTCTTCTTAGCCTTAAAGAACGACCTTTAGGTAAAGAAGTATAAAATAAATAATAATTATACTACTTTAGATGAGTTCTTAACTATTGCAAACCGCAAGGCTTATAATATTAAGTAAGAAGAGGCCTATAACGCTTAATAAGTCGCCTTTGCCATCGCGTTCTCCCCTTTAAAGGACCGCGTCCTTAGTATATTAAAAAGGGAGTTATAAAGACCTATTGCTATAGCCACCTCCTTAGCTCCTTGCACTTATTCCCCTTTGCCAGCAACTTATTAAAAAAGGTCTGCCAGCTTAAAACCGTCGCCTAGTCTCTGCTATAATTATAGAGCCTTTAGTCACTATACGACGGATTGCCTAAAGCTAAAGAAGCAAGGCGAGTTTATAATAGCTAAAGTTGAGATAAAAAACGACCTACTATTAGGAAATTGCTAAGCTATAGTAAAGACTCCTACTATAGTATAGGTTATAATTTATAAAGAGACTTAGATTTTGATTCCTACCTATTAATAGGCGGCCGCCAGTTCTTAATTCTTATAGAACTAGCTTAAAATAGATCATTTATTAAAATAGTTACCTATATTAATAGTAGAGCTAATATTTTCAATATTATTAAGATATCTTTAGTATATTAGCTCTTTTAAAGACTTAGGGTAAAGTTTATTAAACTGCTTAAACTAATTACTCCTATTAGCTATAATAGCCTTAAGGGAGAAACCATTTAATTTACTATCTTACTTACCCTTATAATCGATAAGCGATAAATCAATTTCCCTTTTCTAATTATAAGCTTAAGAGCAACCGACGTTTTAATCGGTAGGAAGTTCCTAGAGTACTATAACCTTAAACAGTCTTATAGAAAGGGGAAAAATAGTATCTCTTAGCCTAAGGATATGCCTATTATCTCTTACTTTAATTAACGCGTACTAATCGATCTCTTATAGCTAATAAGACCCCTAATAGCCTAGTAAGATATCAATTATAAAGCAGCTATAATAGATGCTAAGGATAAAGACCTAAGAATGGCCTAAGCCTAGCTCTTAGTACTAGTAAGTAATAACTTGAATTCTACTCCTAGTCCTAGCCTGCAAGTGAAATCTGCGAACTCGAATCCTACTCTTAGTCCCGGCCTGCAAGTGAAAACTGCAAACTTGAATTCCACTCCTAGTCCTAGCTTGCGAGTGGCCTTTTATAGACTTAAGGATAGCAGTTTCTTTAAAGACTTAAAAAGAGATCTGAACTATATAAAGAAGGCCTTACTAAGAGTACTAGACCCCTTGCTCCCTCTCTTAGTAAAGAGAAACGCTCCTTTAGAAATAGCTTACTAAATTAGCCTAATCTCAGCCTTAGCAATCGGCGCCCTCTACTACCACTTTATAATTAAGGCAAGGCGAGCTATATAAAGTTAAGAACCGGCGCTTAAAGAGTTTATATTTATAAGCTTAATTTATAATCTAAACTAAGAGATTAATCGCTAAGAATTAGCTAGGCAAGCTGAAATTAGCTCCCTTAGCCTTAGTTCGGCGCTATAAGCTAAGTATAAGAGCAATAATAAGCTAATAGATTAAAAGCTCTTGCCTTAGTATACTAAGTTTAAAAACGTCTTTAATTACTAGGCCTTTAATCAACTGCCGGAACCTAAGCTAAGGGTAGATTATAAAATCGAGCTAATAGGCGAGAACAACTTAATAATTGAACCCCTCTACCGCCTTACTAATAAATAGCTCTTAAAGGTTAAGAGCTATATTCTTAAGAACTTATATAAAGGATTTATCAAAGCTTCGAATTCCCCTTAGGCAGCCCTAATCCTCTTTATTAGGAAAGCTAATAGCTCTTTACATTTATATATTAATTATTAGAAACTAAACGCCCTAATAAAGAAAGACCCCTACCTGATTCCACTTATCAATAAGATAATAGTACGCATATCGAAAGCTTATATCTTTATAAAAATCGATATATAATAAGCCTTCTACTATATTTGCATATTAGCTGACGCTAAGGACCTAACTACCTTCCGCACGCATTATAGGACTTATAAATATAAGGTCTTGCTATTTAAGCTGATAAATAGGCCTGCTACCTTTTAAAGGTTTATTAACGATATTCTCCTTAACTACTTTAACGATTTTTACTTTACCTACTTAAATAATATTCTAATTTACTTGAAAAACTCCCTTAACTATAAGATTTATATTAAGAAGATCTTAGGAATTCTCTAATACTATAGCCTTTAAGCAGATATTAAGAAAAGCGAGTTCAGGGTTACTAAAACTAGGTTCCTAGGGTTTATTATCAGAGTTTATAGAATTAAGGTAAACCCTAATAAGGTCTTAATTATTTAAGAGTGGAAATACGCTAAGAACATATATAGTATATAAAGCTTCTTAAGTTTCTATAACTTTTACTAAAGGTTTATTAAAGGCTATAGTCGTATCTGCCAACCTTTAATAGCTCTTATAGGAAACATTCCTTTTAACTTTAATAACACTTATAAGGAAGCTTAGGAAGCTCTGCGCTTAAGCCTTTAAACGACCCCGATCTTATGCTACTATTATCCTTAGAAGCAGATAAGGCTTAAAACCGACGCCTCCGATAGAGTAATCGCTAGCGTACTCTCCTAACTCTAAGAAGATAAGAACTACTACCTAATCGGGTACTTCTTAAAGACTATAAATAATGCTAAGCTGAATTACCCTATTTATAATAAGGAGCTCTTAGCGATTTTTAGATTATTCTACTAGTATAAGGCAGAGCTACTTAGGGCTTAGAAAATAGTATACATATATATAGATTATAAAGCCCTTAAGTACTTTATAACAACTAAGGACTTAATAGCTTAGTAGGCTCGCTAGGCAGAGTTCTTTACTAATTTCAACTTCCTTATTATATACCGAATAGGTATAACGAATACGCTGGCTAATACACTCTTACGTTAAGACTAGGAGCTAACCTCTCTTAAGGCTAGGAAACGAGCTTTACGCCATTAGCAGCTCTTACCTAACGATAAGCTCTCTATAGAAGTACTTGCCACTAGAGGCAATTCCACTCCTAGGCCCGGCCTACGAGTGACGATTGTGCCTATCTTACCAATAGAGGCACCTGCCGACCCGACATCTAGGGTCGAGTACGATATAGCAAACTACTACGTTATCGATAAGGTCATTTAAGCTAATAAGACCTCCCTTAAGCTATAGAAGTTCTAAGACAAGGCGCAGAGCCATAGCTTCGACTACGAACTCAGCTAAGGCAAACTCTTTTTCCAAGGTAGACTTATTATACTATCTTAACCTCTTAAACTGCAAATAGCCCTAATTCGTTATATATATAAGTAACCTTGCGTCATATATGCTAAAATCGGGAAAATAAGACTTCTAATAGGAAGAAAATACTATTAGAAAAGCCTTAATAGCGATATTAGTACTTATATCTAGAACTATTATTATTCGAGAATGAAAGCTTATTATAATAAGACCCTTGGTTTTTTATAACCCTTGCTAATTCCCAAACGAGCTTACTAACACTTGATAATAGATTTTATAAAGCTTCCGCTTAACAAACTCGGCTACAACTTTGCACTAGTGATAATAGACCGATTATCAAAGAAGGCAGTATCGATCCTATATTATAAGACGGTTAATGCAAAAGGCCTTATAGAATTGTTTTTAATTTATTAGATATGCTATTTCAGCATACCTAACTCGATTCTATTAGATAAAGGCGCTTAATTCGTCTCTACCTTTTAAAAAGAACTCTATTAAATACTAAGTATAAAGGTTAAGCTAACTATAGCCTATAACCCTAATATCGATAGCTAAACTAAGATTATGAACTAGTACTTAAAACAACGCCTTAGACTATTCTACTTATACTATTAAGACAATTGGAGTCGTCTCTTACCTTTAATAGATATTGCCTAATTGACTTTACCTTATAAATCGCTAGGGCAAATTTCCTCTTTCTAAGTGCTAAACGGCTATAAAGCTCGCTCCTCTTAGAATTTAATTAACCTAAAGCCTTTATAAATAGCAACTAAGAGAGTAAATCGTAATACGGCGCTCTATATAGCTATTAGAGCTTAAAAAGTAGTCTAATTCGCTCAATTATCTCTTTAAGTATAATAGGCTAAAATGAAACGGCTCGCAGACCTCTACCGCCGGCCAGTTGATTGGACTATAAGAGATAATATACTAATTAGTACTAAAAACTAGAAGCTCGATCGGCCGAGCCGAAAGCTCTCCGATAAGTAGTATAGCCTAATAAAAGTACTAGAAAAGCTAGGAGAAAGCTGGAAGCTACAATTGCCCAATTCGCTCCATTCGATCTACCCTATTTTCCACTCGCACTTATTGCGTAAATATATTCCTAACCCCTTGCTAAGATAAGTTCAAGAACCTTCTGCCCTAATTAAAGTGCTATTAAAATAGGAGAAGTAGGAGATAAAAGCAATAATAGGATCTTATATTTAACCTTAAAAGCTCGAATATTAAATAAAGTAGAAAGGAGCTAATAAAGACCTCGAATAGTACCTATGCTCTAACGCTATAATAGCGCTATATACTATTTGAGATTTCTATTTAAAAAACGTTTAAGCTAAGAGGCTACTAAAGGCGCTATCAAGCTGGCTTAGGTCATATAATAATAGAGTTAACGATTATAAGGACCTAGAGGATAATATACCTATAGATACAATTGCATAGGCGTAGTTTTTCAAAGGGGGGAGGTAGTATTATAGCCGCATTATATGCATAGTTATATTATATATCAGTTAGGTATATAAAGTCAGGTGCCCGCTAAGGTAGTAAGGTAGCTAGATCATATATACGCTAGCGAAGCACCTGTACTTATTCTGAAGGAGCTCTACTAAAGACTCTCTCTCCTTTATCTTTTCTTCTTATTATATAGCGTACCTCTTGAGGTAATATAATCAGCGTTCGATTATCGACCTACTATACGCTCCAGAGCAAGTCGTAACAACTAGGTTATTTAATCTACTAAATCGACTATAAGTAATTCCTAAGAAGCGTATTATAAAGACCTGAGATAGATAGGTCTCGTAATATATATCATATGATCGGCGCAGGATGGTAGGAGGATAAAAGGGGCTACCTTCTATATATAGAGATAGCGCGCGTTGCTATAAGTACTGAATATACCCTATACTTAGGACTTATTCTTAATATCTTATCTAAGAGAGCCTGCTTATAGTGCTTCCTCCTCTTGTTTTTAAGTCTTCCCTTAGGCCTATTCTTATATTGTCTCTCCTTAGTTTTATATTAGTGACCTATATAAGGACCGATTTCTTAAGATTTCCATCCTTATATAACCTTATTAATCTCTTAGTTTATAGATAAAAGACCGGCCTTTTGAAAAATATATCTTTAAAACACTTATAGCATTTTAATCAATTTTAAAAACCTTATTCTTAATCGCCTAGTTACTTAGAAGTATCGATTTTATTTAATAACTATTAATAACCTTAGATTTTCCCTTTTCAGCTTTGCTTCGAAAACCCCTATTTTCTTCCTTAACTTTGAGATTTTCGGAATTTTCAGCTTCCTAGTATAAAAAGTTTGGCGAACCTTATAATAGTAATCTCAAATAGTAGTAGTTTTAAGTACTTAAGTAATACTAAGCGTAAACTTTAACTAAAGGTATCTCCTTAGAGTCCTTAGAAATCTGAATCTGATAATTCAGCTGCCTTAGCTTGATAGAACTCTAAAGATTGCCTTAGAATCGTCTTTAAAGACCCCTTTATTCTAAGGACTAATAGGAATTGGCCTAAAGGTTAAGAAGAATCTTAGATATAAACCTTATCTTAGAAATTAGCCTTAGATTAGGTAAACCTTATCTTATTACAATTAGTTATAATACTCTTATTAGCTATTTAGTATTTAATTAGAATCTTTTAATAAATTCAGATTAAACTTTTAATAGAATCCGGAATTCTACTCTTAGGCCTAGCCTATAAGTAAGATGATAAAAAGATATCTTTAAATAACTTAAGACTACTACTTACTTTTTTAATATTAACGCTTAAAAATATTAAAAATAATAATAATTTTAAACTTTTCACTAACCCTTTATTTAAATCTTTTTAAACTTGTCTTAGTCACTTTGAGATTGACTCGGATTTTAAATGTTCTTTAAGCCCTTTTGAATTTCGAAGTACTCCTTTTAATAATTAATCTTATAATATCAAAGCTTCCCCTTTACCTCTTATAGATTCTATTAACTCAGATAGTTAGTATAAAATAATAATAGCCGCATTTAAGGCTATTACTAGTCACTTTCCCTTCCTTAGTTCCTTTAGCGCTCTTTACTTTATAAGCGCTAATATTACTAATTTCCTTAAGTAATATAAGGAAACTTATTACGATTTTAGTATTATATAAAAGGATATAATTTCTCGACTTCCTTACTACTATAATTATATAAGTAAAGATATTATTAAGTCCCTCCTTAAATAGAAAACTTTTAATTTATAAGAACTCTTTATCAAGGCCCTTAAATTTAAATTTTATAAATTTAATAGATAGCAGATTCGCAATACCCTAGCTTTCTTAAAGGAATTTGTTTTAATTACTTATACTCCTAAGGAACTTAAGAACTACTATTAGACTTTTACTTATATATTAAACACCTTAATCAGCTAGAAAATACTTAGCGAAGTTGAAAGAGGCCGCCTTTTCTTACTTAGATTACCTACTGGCCTTTAAAATAAGATTATTAAGCATTTTAAGATTAATAAGCAAGACCCTATAACCTTCGCCTTATTTAAGGAATTCTCAGCCTTTGCTTTAAAATCAGATCTTAATAAGAGAACTATTAATATTATAAAGTAGGAAAAAGCCCCTACTCCCTCTTATACTCAAGACCTTAAGAGCCTAGTCTAAGAATACTCGAAAGCTCTAGAAGTTATAAAGGAGGCAAAGAAGAACCTAGTAGTTATACCTTTTACTCGCGGGCCCGACTTAAGAGTAAGATCTAACCTTAGAATTAAGGAACTTAAGACTTAATTTATAAAACTCTAAATCTAAAGCTTAGAAACTAGAATTAATAATCTTTTATAAGAAAAATAGCATATTCCCTAGTTTAGTAATAGATAAAACTCAGCCCTTATAAGCCAACTTAATAGTTCTTATTACTAGACTTCTACTTCTTATTATTTGGAATAATTAGCTAATATAAGAATGTAATAGCTGGCTAAAGAAGGAGGAATTGATCCTAACTAGTACTTTGCTAATATTAATACTATAAGGTATTAAAGAAATAGTAATAGAAGATAATTAACCTGCAACTTTTGCAATAATAAAGAACTTAACTGCGCTTTATATAAGTACTATAACAATTGCCCTCTTTTCCTTTATTTTATTAATACTAGGGTTATATATATTAATAAGTATAGGATGCTTTGCATTAGAGATCCTAGGCTAGACGCTATCCTTATTAAAAAATACTAAAATCGTTTATAGCTATAGACTATTCAAATAATAATATATAGTATAAAGTAAGATAAGGATTTGGCCGAATAGAAGTGCATTATCGAAATCAACTCTAAGGTCCTAACTTATATATATATAGGTCTAGCTAGCAATCTACCTAAAGGAGTGCTTATTAACTAAACTTCGAACCAGACTGCTACTAAAGTTAGAGGTATCTTTATTTTAAAGTAGGTTAATAATAATATATCTGCTAATATTAATACTACTTTTATATTTAGAAACCTTTAAAATACTTAGCGTCCTTTTAGATCTATTACTCTCTTAATACTAATAAAACCAGCCAAAGTCCAGAAATTAATATGTGCAACTTAAGAATCTTAATATAGAGTCTAAATGCTAAAAGATACTTAATAATTTAAAACTATAGTAGATAAGGATAAAGCTAATATAGCAAACGAATTGATTAGAGATATAATAGATAAAGATGGCTTTAAGCTTAAAGATTAAGAAGTCGAAGTTATTGCGCAAACCCTTAATCTTAAGCGAAAGAGATAGATATTAAAATAGGAGAAATTCGTTAATAAATACGCTAGTTCAACTGCAATAAAGAAAGCTATAGAGAATATTATAGCCTAGCAAATTAACCTTACGTTTAAAGACCTATTTGGTTTGATTAGACGCTTTAATAAAGTGCTAAGAAAGTATATCCCAATTGCCTTTAAAGATTTGAATAATAATAAGGAAATGGAAATTGTAATATAAAAGAACTTTAAGAAGCACCTAGCCTTAATCAAATGTCTTTAAATTGTAAAAGATAAAGGAACCCAAAGGTATTATAATATTATAGCAATAGCTTTAATATCTTAAAATATTAATTGAAATTGTTTAGCAATTGCAATAAAGAGCCCTATTATTATTTATTCTATAAAAGAATTAGTTAAAGCAAAGGCTCTAATCAATTATAGTTCAAAAGTTAATGCAATAATTAAAAAAGTAGTAGAAATAGCTCGATTAACAATTATTAGCGATTAACTTCTTATTTATTCGACTATCTCTAAATCGAAATACAATTTTAATAGATAAGTGAAAAACGTAAAGGTTAAAGTCAAAGGAATTATTAATTATACTAACTTTCTAATAATAGAGAATTCTTTAAATAACATTCTTTTAAGAATGCCTTTTATTTTAAAATCTTAGCTAATATTTAACTATCTTAAAGATAGTCTTATAAAAGCTAGTCTTTAGAATACGGATCGATCCTTAAAAGGATAAATAGTTATCGCAAGAGATATAGCCGAATTCTAAAACGAGGTTTTAGAAAACAATTAGCTAGTATAAGGGCTAGGCTTAATGCTAGTAAAGGAAGGCACTTAATAAGGAGTTATAGCAAAAGAAAAGTAAGTTTGCCGATTTTGAATAATAACGATTTAACTTGTAGTCTTAGACTAAGAGTCAAATCTGGAATTTTGAAAAATAGTATAATCGGCGTTTTATTAGAATAATAATTAAGAAAAAAGAAATATAAGGTAAAGAAGAGGGTTCGTTTTATAAATTTCGATAATTTACTAATTATTTTAAAAAACCTAAAAACCACTTATAGGCCGGACCTGCGAGTGAAAAATAATAAAATTACTAATGATATTTCTATTTACGCACTTTAAATTAATAATTTAGAAAATCTTTTATTTGTTTTTAAAAAGGAAAATTCGGACCGTTTTATAAGATTTAATAAAAAAGGAAAGAAGTAGAGAAGTATAGTACTAGCTAATATTCGAACTATATATAAAAGCAAGGCCGATAAAGTACAACCGGTAGATTAGGGAATCTCTAATAGCTCGAAGCTTAAAGGATTAGATGATTAGTTTAAATAAGACGAGAAGCTTCGACCTTTAAAGTTAGGTAGCAAACTCGATAAGTATATTATAAGTAGATTTTCTAATAAACCTATCGGATATTAGCTAATAAAAGAACGTTTTCATATACTAAAAATTAAAGAAGACTTAATAGAGTAAGAACGCAAACTACTTTATAAAACCTTAATAAATCGAAAGGACGCCTTAGCTTTTGATTAGACGGAACTTAGCTAAATTTAAAAAGAGGTTACGCCTTATATTAAGATTAAGATAATACCTTACGAAGCCTAGTAAGAGAAAACATTTAAGGTCCTTAAAGCTCTTTAAGAAAAGGTAATCGAAATATTAAAGGATAAGCTAAAGCAAAGTATTCTTAAGTTCTATAATAGCTCTTATAGGAACAAATAGTTCTTAGTTGCTAAGAAAGAGAAGGGAACTTACAGACTAATAATAGTAGTAGTAGAAATAAACTAAGTAATTGTTAAGGATACTAATATTCCTCCGAATATAGATAAGTTCTTAAATAAATTCGCAGGATTAACTTATAGCTCTCTTATTAACTTCTTCTTTAAATATAACTAATTTATTCTTAATATTAAATTGAGAGATATAATAGTAATTTAAACCCCTCTTAAGCTACTTTAGATAATAAGATTACCTTAAGAGGCTATAAATTCGATCGCTCAATTTATTTAAGTAATTTATAAGATATTAATAGATTATATACCTAATATTGCGCTCTCTTATATAAATAATATAAGAGTAAAAGGATTAAGATCATTTTATAATTATAAAGAAGTTTTCCTTAATATAT
>JAENRP010000264.1:0-18863 GCA_024741835.1 Diplocarpon mali
ACTTCCTCCCTATTTAATACTTTTATAATACCCGCTATTTAATCATTTCGACTTTTCGATAGGAGGAGTGCCTTTAACTATTTAATTTATTTGATTTTAAACGCAATTCTATTTAAAACGGTAATAGCTTTTGATTCTAATCGAAATACTAGACTTAAAGACCTTTAACTCTTTCGAAAGAACTGGCAATAATAGTTCGACGATTTAGAGCTTTACTTTAAGAGTAAAGGCATCGAAATGGCGATTTAAAAGACACTTATTAAATACGCGAGAATAGCCCCTTATACTCCTTCTACCGATTCGTCTACTTCTATTTTAATAGCTAATATAACTGCTAAGGATTTGCCAGATATATTAAATAAGCTTAGCTTAAGAGCTTTAGTAGATAATAATTGAGAATCCTAAAGGCAGATTTTAAATATGGAAAAGGAGAAGGAGTATAGGTTGGCCTTAGCTAAATGTAAGCTTAAGATC
This sequence comes from Diplocarpon mali, assembly GCA_024741835.1. Classification (NCBI taxonomy): domain Eukaryota; kingdom Fungi; phylum Ascomycota; class Leotiomycetes; order Helotiales; family Drepanopezizaceae; genus Diplocarpon; species Diplocarpon mali. Next base: position 475 of record JAENRP010000264.1, read on the forward strand.
AATAGAGGTTTAAGTAATAAAGATTGAGATTTTATTTAAGTTTATAATAATGTAAAGATAAGATAGGATACTTTAAAGGTAAAATACTCTTAGATAATTGCCTTTAATATTTAATATCTACTATAGTAGATCACTTTATTTTAGTATAAAAAAGATAAAGATAGTAAGGATATAGATATAAATATAGACTCTGCTTAGTCTATACTATATAAAGCGAAAAGGAGAGTAAGAGCTGCAGATCTTAAGATAGCTATGACTTTTAGGGAAACTTAGCTTTTTAGTTTCCTACTTAATAGCCTCCCTTTTAAGTTCGCTATTGCGAAACAATCTCTTCTTATTTAACCTAACCTTAAGATCTATAAGAAGATCGACCTCCTTTAAACTATTAAGTAAGACCTTAAAGGACGCTTTAAATCGGCAAATGCTGCGTTATAAGGTAATAATAAGCTTAAGAAGAGGAAGGAGCGTAGGACGAGCCCTTAAGCTTATCGGGGATGCTACTTTTATAATAGTACTTATAATATTACTAATTGTAAAGTTAGAAGGCAATTAATCGATATAGTCGCTAGCTTTAATATTAAAAAGTAATTGAAGTAGAAGTTAAGAAGTAAAATGCCTTTATCTTATTAAAGGCTGCAACTATTAAAGAAAGGCAAAGGAAAAGGCTATTTAGTTAAAACTTTAGTAGATACCTTTAATAATAATAGTAGGTTATTTGAACTTAAATCCACTTTTGATAATTTAGATAATAATTATAATAAAGATGCCTATATCTTAAAAGCCGATCTTTATAAGATTCTTAAATCTAACTAGTATAATAATACTAGTTGTATAGTATATATAATTGATAAACCTTACCTATTTAAAGGCCCGCTTATTAAAATAAAAAGGCGCTTTATTAAGGTTAGTAGTAGAAGGTTATATATAGACTTGATAGGTATAGTAGAGATAAATGTTATTAGTATTTCTTTCCTTTTGTAAAATGTTCTCTTTATACTTAGCTTAGGTATTAATCTTTTATTTAGCTATAAGATCTATATAGAGTTGAATTATATAAGAGTTTTTAATAATCAATTTATATAATTTATAAATAACAATTATAAAGTGATCTTTAAGGCTAAAATCAAAGATGGACTTTATATTATTTTAAAGGTAATATTATAGAAATTAACTCCTAGGCCAGACCTATAAGTAGATTCCTTTAAGGAAAGTACACTCTTTGCCCTAATATAATTAAGCGAGGATAGGGAAAATAGATGGACTCTTAAGCTGGGATTATAAGTAAAATTCGCGAAAATAACTCTTAAGCCAGGACTATAGGTAGATTGCAAGGTGTCCTCGAAGATGACTCCTAAGCTGGGACCGCGAGTGAAATTCGCGAATTCGTTAGAAGCGACTCTTAAGCTAGGACCGCAAGTAGATCTTGCAGTTTTACTAAAAACGACTCTTAAGCCAGGCTTGCAACTGGAAAATAGCAAAACCTTAAACTGCTATTACTAGTCCTTTTTAGCCGCTGATAATAAAGTATTAACTAATAATAGGCTACTAAAGCTATTAGAAGCTAAAAGCCTATTAAGGTATTAGCTAATATATAGAAGATTTGCGCATTTAAGGCTAGAGAAATTAAAGGGCCTATATAAGGTCTTAATCCTAAAATAGAAGATCTAAGTACTAAAGGATCGCCTAGTATGCCGAATTTGCAAGCTAATAAAACTTTAAAATCAAATGCGAATTAAGCTTAGTTTATAGAAAGATTCGATACTAGCGCTAATATCTATTAATACTACTAGACTATTTATAACCTTAATTAGAGGAAATAATTGGTTTTCTTAAATAGTAAATAACTCTACTTAGTAAATATAGACTATTTGCGCTAGGACTAAATCTAAGCTTATAGAAAAGTTGGAAACTTAGAAAGTAATAAAGGAACGCTAGACCTACTTAAAGCTAATAGCTATTAGGTCTAATAACGCATTAGAGATTAAGGTAAAGTTTGATAAATAGGTAAAATAAGGAGTTTGCTATAAACTAATTATAATATATAAAGGTTCTTATTAGAATAGTATTACTAAGCGAAGCATCTAATAAGTAAAGACTAATTATCGCACTTTATTATAAGATGCTAACCTGCTACTAGAATTCTAAGACCTTGCGATTAAGGCAGATATATACCTGCGAAATAGAATAGGTAGTGGACTAATAGTTAATAGCACTTAAATATTACTATATAAGGCATATTTCGGATAGAAACTAAGCCTGGACTATATCTGCGTCTTTAGAAGCATCTGCTACTCTTATATTAGCCTGAAGTCCTAGCCTATAGGTATAAAAAGTAAGAAGCTAATAGATTAAGGTAAAGAGTATATATTTATTAGGTATATTAAATAGATAATAAAGCAATAGATAGTATATGCGCTAGACCTAGGGCGAGTAATTATATCCTTAATAGTTGAGTTTGATAAATCTTAAAATAAAGGGAAGCTATCCTTAAAGCTTTATATACTTAGAGATTCGCAAGGTATACTACTTGATAGTAATACTATTAAGCTGAACTAATAACTCCTCTCTTTAAGCTTAGGTATATTAAGCGCACCTGTTAATCAACGACCTACTAGTCGCCTAAAGGCTAAATAAACTATTCTTATTATCTGCGAATTGCTTAAAGTATAAAATAACTTTAATATTATTATCTTTTTAATTAAAGCACTTATAATAAAGGATGTTCTTAAAATAGGTATAAGTAATAATAAGCTTCTACTATTAGAAAGCGGTTCCTTAGATAATAAGCCTATAGAACCTATAGCCGAACCTACGCCTTTGAAAAGGAATAGAGACCTAGAACTAGAAGATACCTTAGACGAACGCAAGTCTAAGTATATCTAGGCTATAATAGTATATAGGATCTATAAGCTTGAACTTTAATAGAGCTTTGATAAAGATAATGCGTTCTTAGCCGCTAGGAGGATAATGAAAATCTCTCTTTTAAAGATGTATAATAAAGCTATTAATAACCTAGAGAATAGAGCAGTATAGAATAAGGCAATCTAAGAGGAGATAAGCTCTCTTATTGCAAATGGCATATAGATAAAGGAACTAATGCTAAAGGATATAAACCTAGTATTAATAAAGTAGGTCTTTATAATTAAGATATATGCAAATAGGACCTTAGAATGTTATAAGGCAAGGCTTATAGCTAAGGGCTTCTCCTAATATAAAACAGAGGGGGGACAATACAAGAATAGGCCTAAGGGAAGACCCAAAAACCAGAGGAGGAAGCACCATAAGCAGGCTCTCTTAGACAAGATATTAGGAACAAGTCCTAAGTATAGGGTATATTTAGTACTTATAGCAACGCGCGCTATCTTTATATATGTCACGACTTGCTCTCGAGCGTACAGAAGGCGAGAATCGAATGACGCTGACTGTATTACCTCGAGAGGTACGCTATGTAATTAAGAAGAAAAGATGAAGAAGAAGAGAGAGTCTCTAGTAGAGCTCCTTTAGAATAAGTACAAGTGCTTCGCTAGCATGCACGTAATCTAGCCACCTCGCTACCTTAGCGTTAGCGTACACCTGACTTCGATACGTAATATAACCGTTTATATAATATGCATATGATATAGCTATAATACTACCTCCCCCCTTTGAAAAACTGCGCTTGCGCAGTTGTATCTATAGGCGTATTGTCCTTTAGGTCCCTATAATCGTCAACTCTATTATTATATGACTTAAGCTAGCTTGATAGCGCCCTTAGTGGCCCTTTAGCTTAAACGTTTTTTAAATGGAAATCTCGAATAGCATACGGCGCCATTATAGCGTTAGAGCATAGGTACTATTCGAGGTCTTTATCAGCTCCTTTCTACTTAATCTAATATTCGAGCTTCTAAGCTTGAATACAAGATCCAATTATTGCTTTTATCTCCTACTCCTTCTGTTTTAGTAGTACTTTAATTAGGGTAAGAGGTTCCCGAACTTGTCCTAGTAGGGGGTTAGGAATATATTTATACAATAAGTGCAAGTAGAAAATAGGGTAGATCGAATGGAGCAAATCGGGCAATTGTAGCTTCCAGCTTTCTCTTAGCTTTTCTAGTACTTTTACTAGGCTGTACCACTTATCGAAGAGCTTCTAGCTCGGCCGATCGAGCTTCCAGTTTTTAATACTAATTAGTATATCATCTCCTATAGTCTAATCAACTAGCTAGTAGTAAAGGTCTGCGAGCCGTTTTATTTTAGCCTATTGTACTTAAAGAGATAATTGAGCGAATTGGACTACTTTTTAAGCTCTAATAGCTATATAGAGTGCTATTTTACAATTTACTCTCTCGGTTGCTATCTATAGAGGCTTTAGGTTAATTAAATTCTAAGAGGAGCGAGCTTTATAGCTGTTTAGCACTTGGAAAGGGGAAATTTGCCTTAGCGATTTATAAGGCAAGGTCAATTGGGCAATATCTATCAAAAGCAAGAGACGACTCTAATTATCTTAATAGTATAAGTAGAATAGTCTAAGGTATTATTTTAAGTATTACTTTATAATCTTAGTTTAGCTATTGACATTAGGGTTATAGGCTATAGTTAGCTTGACCTTTATACTTAGTATCTAATAGAGTTCTTTCTAAAAGGTAGAAACGAATTAGGCGCCTTTATCTAATAGAATCGAATTAGGCATATCGAAATGGCGTATCTAATGAATTAAAAACAACTTTGCAAGGCCTTTTGCGTTAACTATCTTATAATATAGGATTAATACTGCCTTCTTTAATAATCGGTCTATTATTACTAGTGCAAAGTCGTAGCTGAGTTTATTAAGCAGAAGCTTTATAAAATCTATTATTAAATATTAGTAAGCTCATTTGGGAATTAGCAAGGGTTATAGGAAACCAAGGGTCTTATTATAATAAGCTTTTATTCTCAAATAATAATAGTTTTAGATATAAGTGCTAACGTTACTACTAAGGCTTTTCTAATAGTATTTTCTTCCTACTAAAAGTCTTGTTTTCCTAATTTTAGTATATACGACGCAAGGTTGCTTATATATATAATAAATTAGGGCTATCTGCAGTTCGGGAGGTTGGGATAGTATAATAAGTCTACCTTAGAAGAAGAGTTTGCCTTAGCTAAGTTTGTAATCAAGGCTATGGCTCTGCGCCTTGTCTTAGAACTTCTATAGCTTAAGGGAGGTCTTATTAGCTTAAATGACTTTATTAATAATATAGTAGTTTGCTATATCATACTCGACCCTAGACGTTAGGTTAGTAAGTGCCTCTATTAGCGCGATTAGTATAATCGTTACTTATAGGCCAGGCTTAAGAGTGGAATTAATCTACGCTAAAGTTACCTATAGGCCAGGCTCAGGAGTGGAATTGCCTTTAATAGCAAGTACTTCTATAGAGAGCTTATTATTAAGTAAGAGCTGCTAGTGGCATAAAGCTCGTTTCCTAGCCTTAAGAGGGGTTAGCTCCTAGTCTTAATATAAGAGTATATTAGCCAGCGTATTCGTTATACCTATTTAATATATAATAAGGAAGTTAAAATTAGCAAAGAACTCCGCCTAGCGAGCCTGCTAAGCTATTAAGTCCTTAATTATTATAAAGTACTTAAGGGCTTTATGATCTATATATATATATACTGTTTTCTAAGCCTTAAGTAGCTTTGCCTTATATTAGTAGAACAATTTAAAAATCGCTAGGAGCTTCTTATTATAAATAGGGTAATTCAGCTTAGTATTATTTATAGTCTTTAAGAAGTACCCGATTAGGTAGTAGTTATTATCTTCCTAGAGCTAGGAGAGTATGCTAGCGACTACTCTATTAGAGGCGTCGGTCTTAAGCCTTATCTGCTTTTAAGGGTAATAGTAGCATAAGATTAAGGTCGTTTGAAGGCTTAAGTGCAAAGCTTTCTAAGCTTCCTTATAAGCGTTGTTAAAATCAAAAGGAACGTTTCTTATAAGAGCTATTAAAGGTCGGCAGATATAGCTATAGCCTTGAATAAACCTTTAGTAGAAATTACAGAACTTTAAAAAGCTCTATATACTGCGTATATTCTTAGCGTATTTCTACTCCTAAATAATTAAAACCTTATTAAGGTCTACCTTAATTTTATAAACTTTGATAATAAACCTTAAGAACCTAGTCTTAGTAACTCCGAACTCGCTTTTCTTAATATCTACTTATAAGCTATAGTATTAGAGAATTCCTAAGATCTTCTTAATATAAATCTTATAATTAAGGGAGTTTTCTAAATAGATTAGAATATTATTTAAATAGGTAAAGCAGAAATTATTAAGGTAATTAAGGAGAATATTATTAATAAACCTTTAAAAGGTAGCAGGCCTATTTATTAGCTCAAATAGTAAAACCTTATATTTATAAGTCCTATAATATATGCGAAAGGTAGTTAGGTCCTTTGCGTCAGCTAATATGCAAATATAATAGAAGGCTTATTATATATCGATTTTTATAAAAATATAAGCTTTTAATATATATACTATTATCTTATTAATAAGTGGAATTAGGTAGGGGTCTTTCTTTATTAAAGCGTTTAGTTTCTAGTAATCGATATATAAATGTAAGGAGCTATTAGCTTTTCTAATAAAGAGGATTAGGGCTACTTAAAGGGAACTTAAAGCTTTAATAAATCCTTTATATAGGTTCTTAAGAATATAGCTCTTGACCTTTAAAAGCTATTTGTTAATAAGGCGGTAGAAGGGTTCAATTATTAAGTTATTCTCGCCTATTAGCTTAATTTTATAATCTACCCTTAGTCTGGGTTCCAGCAGCTAATTAAAGGCCTAGCGATTAAAGACGTTCTTGAACTTAGTATACTAAGGCAGGAGCTTCTAGTCTATTAGCTTATTATTGCTCTTATACTTAGCTTATAGCGCCGAACTAAGGCTAAGGGAGCTAATTTCAGCTTGCCTAATTGATTCTTAGCGATTGATTTCTTAATCTAAATTATAAATAGAGCTTATAAATATGAACTCTTTAGGCGCTAGTTCTTAAGTTTATATAGCTTATCTTACCTTAATTATAAAGCGGTAGTAGAGGGCGCCGATTATTAAGGTTAAGATTAGGCTAATTTAGCAAGCTATCTTTAAAAGAGCGGTTCTCTTTATTAAAAGAGGGAGCAAAGGGTTTAGTACTTTTAGCAAGGCCTTTTTTATATAATTCAGATCTCTTTTTAAATCTTTAAAGAAACTGCTATCCTTAAGTCTATAAGAGGCCACTCGCAGGCTAGGACTAGGAATGGAATTCAAGTTTGCAGTTTTCACTTATAGGCCAGGACTAAGAGTAGGATTCGAGTTCTTGCTTACTAGTACTAAGAGCTAGGCTTAGGCCATTCTTAGGTCTTTATCCTTAGTATCTATTATAGCTGCTTAATAATCGATATCTTATTAAGCTATTAGGGATTTTATTAGCTATAAGAGATCGATTAGTATATATTAATTAAAGTAAGAGATAATAAGTATATCTTTAAGCTAAGAGATACTATTTTTTCCCTTTTTATAGGATTATTTAAAGTCATAGTGCTCTAGGAACTTCCTACTGATTAAAACGTTAGTAGCTCTTAAGCTTATAATTAAGAAAGGGAAGTTTATTTATCGCCTATTGATTATAAGGGTAAGTAAGATAGTAAATTAAATAGTTTCTCCCTTAAGACTATTATAACTAATAGGGGTAATTGGTTTAAGCAGTTTAATAAACTTTACCCTAAGTCTTTAAAAGAGCTAGTATACTAAAGACATCTTAATAATACCGAAAATATTAGCTCTACTATTAATATAGGTAACTATTTTAATAAATGATCTATTTTAAGCTAGTTCTATAAGAATTAAGAACTAGCGGCCGCCTATTAATAAGTAGGAATTAAAATCTAAGTCTTTTTATAAATTATAACCTATACTATAGTAGGAGTCTTTACTATAGCTTAGCAGTTTCCTAATAGTAGGTTGTTTTCTATCTTAACTTTAGCTATTATAAACTCACCTTACTTCTTTAGCTTAAGGCAGTCTATTGTATAATGATTAAAGGCTTTGCAGTTATAGCAGAGACCGGATAATAGCTTTAGGCTAGTAGACCTTTCTTAGTAGGCCGCTAGTAAAGGGGAACAAGTGCAAGGAGCTAAGGAAGTAGCTATAGCTATAGGTCTTTATAACTCCCTTTTTAATATGCTAAGGATACGGTCCTTTAAAAGGGAGAATGCAATAGTAGAAGCGACTTATTAAGCGTTATAGGCTTCTTCTTATTTAATATTATAAGCTTTACAGTCTGCAATAGCTAAGAACTTATCTAAAGTAGTATAATTATTATTTATTTTATACTTCTCTACTTAAAGGTCGTTCTTTAAAACTAAGGAGACCTTTTTATAAATGTTATTAAACTAGTAAGACTGATCGATCTTACTAGCTATTATAAGGGTAATAAACTTAGATCGGAACTTATTATATAATATTAAACTTATAATTAGCCTACTATATTTGAGCTTAGCGGACTAAATATAATTATAGTTAAAGAACCTTTAATCTAAGACCTTAAGGATATTAGTAGTATATATAAACTTATTAATAAAGATAGAATCTATATATTATAAGATTAGGTTTTAAGCTTTACCTATTATATATTTAAAGTAGGTAGTAATATAGTCCTCTCTTAAAGTAAAGTTACTTAAGTACTTTTAAATAAATACCTTTATAGCTATCTTTTAAGCGTTATAGGTAATTTCGCCTTAGTGGTTGCTAAAATGGGTTTAAAGGTACTTAATTCGATAGGGGTCGACAGCTAGGATTAAAGGTCAGATAATTAAGAGGTAGTAGTCTAAGGGAGGTAGTAAGTCGGCGGTAAGGGACCGAGTGTTCTAAGGGCTAGCACTTAAGGAAAAAGGGGCAGTAGTATTATTTAAAAGAGCAGCGGCTATAGTAGCGCCAATGAGGTTTGCGATTTCAGCTTATTAAGTAGTTAAAAAGAGAGGGGCCGATATAGTAAGGGTAGATATCGGTTCTTCCTTAACTTCAATCGACAGAAGGGGAGTATTTTAAGAATCCACTCGCGGTCTAGGACTAAGAGTAAAATCGGTACTAAAGGAGGTTTCTTCTTAAGTAGGCTTAAAAGAGGGAATATCTCTAGGACTAGGTGTCGTGCAGAATGGGCGGAGTCTCCACTTATTCTGGAGACCCTCTACGTGACTCCTGCTAAGTCATAGACTCTCCCTTTTCTTTCCGAAGTCTCTTTACTATATATATACTAGATAATAATATAATCAATCATCTTCTCCTACTTCTGCGAGCCTCTTAAGCGACCTAATGAAGGCCCTCCAGCCGACCGCACTATAGTTATAAGCCCTATAAGCATTTTAATATGCTTTCTCTTTGTATACAACCGGCTAAAGGGCCCTTTGAGCTCCTGACCGACTTTTCGAGTATTTATAATAACTCAAAGGACCTTTATTTTCAATTAACAAATCTCTATTTTCCAATCGAACCTTATTTGCAAATTTCATTTATATATCTAACCTTTTTATTAGACTCTATTTAATATATCTAACTCTTCGAGCATCTCTGAGCCTCGCCTTAATACTTCTACCTCCTAGGTAAAGTAGTTTAATAAATATATATTCTTTGCTAAGCTCTATAATATCACTATTTTTACCGATCTAAGACTCCTATTTAAGTCAATTATAAAGACTGAGCCTTAAGCTCCCTTTATATAGGAGTTTAAGGAATTGGAAACGGCTAACCTCTGCGTAGCATACGCAAGGTTATATAAAGAGTATATAGCGACTCTATCCGAATAGATTTACGCCTGCTTTCCCTTAGGAGACCTATTAAAGGCTCCTCCTCTATAGGCTTTATATAAGGATATTAAGGATGAATATAAAATCCTAATAAAGGAGCACCACATTTATAAGAAGACTTAAAAGACTTAACGCAAATACTATAAACTACTCTTAGAATAGGTCTTTAAGACTATCGATAGAACGCTCTTAGCTTCTGCAATAGCTTAAGTATAAATCTAAGCTAAGAAGCTCTCCTCCTTAATACCTAATAGAGATACTCCTATAACTGGAACTACTGCTAACGACCTGCATTCCATTTTAGTAAACTAGCAACTCTTACTCCAAGGCCTAGTATCTATTTTAAAGCGTGATATTACGCCTTCTAATAAGGCTATTTAGTCTTAGATAAGGCTCTAGTATTGCGATATACTATGCCAAGGCAAGACTAAGAGAACTAATACTTAGCAGTAGATCTAAGAGTAGTAAGAGGCATACTGCCTAATAGAATAATATAATCTCCTTAAAATTAAAAGGAGATTAGGAGTTATTGATTTTTTAAACTTAGTTATAGTAAAGATTAATCTAAGTTAGGCGACTCGCCTAAAGGAGGAAATTATTACTAATAAGCAAATAGGAACCCTATATAAGCATAACTTAATATAGCTGAGCCGCGCCTTAATAGGCATTAAATCTAATAGAGCGATCGATAATAAAGGGCTAGCAGTTTTTGCTATTCGGAAGTCTCTCTTAGATGCTGAAACCCCTTCGCAGGCTCTAGCGAGCAGCTCCCGAAATCGCTCTATAAGCTCTAAAAGGGAGATCAGGCCTAAGTGCCCTTATAAAGGCTTTAAAAATCACTATTAAAAGCCCTAGGACTATCGGAAACTGTTGTATATTATAGATAGGCGCAAGGAAAATATAAAGGTTCTCCCTTTATAAGAGAAGGTCCTACGAATACAAAAGGCGTTAAACGCAGGAGACTAGTTCAAGGGTCTTTAAGTATAGCTTAAGGAGAATGATATTACAGTAATAGCAATTGATAAATTCAAAGGAAAGGCTTTAGCCTCTAAGGAGGATAGTTTAAGCGATAAAAGGGAGAACTTACCAGTCTTTATAGTAATAGATCCCTTTGCCTTCGACGCTTTTAAAGAATCATTTAATATCTACTACCTCTTTAAGCTAGAACGCCACCTGCTCTCCTTAAGTACGCTCCTTAACAATTGCGCAGCTACTTATATTATTAATTCAAAGGATTTACTTATCGCAGGCACCTTCAAGCCTTCTAGCGACTTGCAGCAATATATTAAAGCAGGTACCTTAAGACTCCTAATCATTAGGAGAGGTAATAGATATATAGCAGACTCTTTTCTATAGTATAATAGCTCTCCTATAGGGATAATACTTTATAATATTGCTATTATAAAGGAGTTTACTACTAATATCATCTCAGAGAGGCTCCTTATAAATAAGGGTTTTTAGTACTTTAGAGTAGACCTTACTTTGCGCTTTAGGAGTATTAGAGATTCTATAAAGTAAGCTTAATTAAAGCGTTGCTATAATCTTGTTTTCTTTAAATATAAGCCTATTAACTATTTAGATCTCTTAAATATGCTTTAATATGACTTCTCTACCTTAATAGCATTTCTTATAGCTAAGATAACGCTCTATAATAAGTTCTAGTCTAGCTATGCACCTATTAAGGTGCGGGATAACGATGTATATACTTAGCACCTTTGCGCTGGCCACCTAGGCGCAGAGGCTCTCTAAGCGCTAATCAAGTGCGCTAGGGGAGTAAAGATTAGGGGAATATAAAGGCTAGAGTGCCCTATATATATAGTAGCGTCTGCTAGGCAAGTTATTTCTTATACTACCTTTAAAAACCGATCTTTAAAGCCCTTCTTTAAGATCTCTTAGGATCTCTTTAACTTTTCAAACAACTTATACAATAGTTGCTTATAGGTTCTTTTAATTAAGGATAAGTATAGTAGTATACTTTAGATATTCCTATTAAGATCAAAGGGCAGAGATATGGTTATAAAGGTCCTCTAGGCCTTTAAAGCATAAGTGAAACGCTAATATAGGCTTTCTATTTGCAAAATTAGGCAAGATAATGATACTTTAGTAATCTTCCTAAGGGAAGACTCTCTTATAAAGTACTAAAGATAGGTAAAAGAGGAGGGAATCGATTTAGAGCTTACTCCTACTTATATATACTAACCAAATAGAGGCGTAGAGCGAGTAGGAAGGGAGTTAATTAAACGCTCTATTAAAATAAGGATCTACGCCAGGCTTCTAGCAAGCCTTTGGCCAAAGGTTGTAAAGGCTGCTATATACCTTTATAATATCTCCTTACTCACTAGGAAGAAGATGATCTTACTAAGCGAGGCTCTCTATAGTTAGTTTAAGTAGTATTTTCGATTCTATAAGCCGCTGCTTATTAAGCAGATAACAGCAAGCTTAAAGCCTAACTAAAGTCGCGTTTATATATATAGCGCTTGCATATACCCTTTAATTAAAGAGAAGGAGGCAGAGAGGGACTGCCGAACCTTTAAAATTAAACTATAAGGGCACTTAGGTTACTTAGTTAGATATATTACCTTTAATGTTTATAGAATCTAGGTTCCTATGCTCTAGCGAGTAATAACGACTTATAATATCAAATTCGATAAGTCTCTCTTCTATAGTCTAAAAGCTAAGCGCATAAACCCTATATTGCGCTAGGAACTTAAGATAACCCTCTAATTAATTAGAGAGGGAGAGGGAGCTTAGGACGCTAAGTTCGAAGGCATTTTCGAGGAATTAGAGCTTATTATAAGGCCGAATGCAATCGCCGTAGAAGAAGCCGCTATATAAGAAGAGCCTATATCATAGACCGACGCTGCTCTATAGCCTCTAACTAATAATATAAAAGGCCTTAACTTAAATCCAAATTCTTTAAAAGACCCGCTTAGAAACTTAAGGGTAGAAGCAAGCGAATTAGAAGCTACTTCGCCAGTCTTTAAAAAGGCAAATAGCAATTAGAACTTAAGGGTAATAATTCCCTATAAAGGCCTTACTAAAGAAGGAACTATAGACAACTCTAAGGGAGTCTTTAAAGACAAGTTCTATAAGGCGATCGGCAGATCTCTAGCCGCTATTCTATATAGGAATAGAGATAGCTTAAAGGCTTTAAGATAGAGTCTTTAGTTATAAAGGCAGGCCTTAGTAAACTCTAGTAGAAGGCTAGAGGCACCGCTACTAAGATTTGGGAGAAGCTTTAATAGTCTTATAAGAAGCGACTTAATAAAAGGAGTAGGCCTTAATAATATAATACCTTAAGTTATAATACTAGCTTAAAGACTATAGGCTTAGGAGATAGAGCTACCCAGACTCCTAGAGGAACCTCTAGCAATAATAAAAATAAAAGAGAAGACCTATAGAGAAAAGCGTAAGGAGGAACTCCTTCTTCTTAAGTAAAAGAGGATAAAACGCTTAAGCGTTAAGCAATAGGAGACTTTAAAAGTATATGCTATTGCTTTAAAGCATATACTCTTCTAAAGCAATATTGATTTACTTTGCTCCTTATATATGCAAGAGTTTGTATCGACCTTTTAAGCGAATAAACAAACAAAGGAGGATAAGAAGGACTATTTGATAGTTTATACAGTTGTTAAAGCTGCAATTGATAATCGGGCAAAGGATAGAGCGTAGTCTCTTAACCACCCATAGTACTAAGGCTCTTTGCCAAAGCCTTTAAAAGGATGGCTAGACTTAAAGAAGTATCCTTTTAATAAACGATTTAAAGAAGGAGGGCGCTAGAAGATTAGGAATTTAGAATCTTAAAGTTACTAAAGAATTATATAAAGGGATTACTCAAAACCCCTGCTAATACTATTAAAATGGGTTTTTACCTATAAGGTCAATAGCTTTAGCAAGCTTCTAAAGTACCAATTATAGCTAATTATACAAGGGGATCTTTAAAATAAAGCTTTAATTTTCTTAACCTACGCAGCCACGCTTGTAGCAAGGTCTTTTAAAGTACTAATAGCGCTTGCTGCATACTTTAATATAGAAGTAAAGTAGTTTAATATTATTAACGCGTTTGTCAACACTCTTAGAGACCTAAGGAGTGCTTTAGTTATATACTTCCTATTAGATGGCTTCAAGCGCCTTAGTATAGTAGTAGAACTGGACTGCGTGCTTTATAGGCTAAAAGACTCTTTGGCACTATAGTATAGGAACTTCGCAAGAACGCTTAAGGGCCTTTAACTTAAGCTACTAGGCAAGGAGCCTTGTATTTTTATAACAAAGGATTATATAGTCTTTATAGCGTTTTATATTAATAATATTCAAGTATTATATAAGGCCTTTAACCTAGATTAGGCGACTTGTCTGATTGAAGACCTAAAGAGGGCGTATAAGCTTACTATTATAAGAGATATCTCCTAGTTCCTTAGAGTAAGGATTATTTAAAATAGGAAGGTAAAGAGGATCTCCTTAGTTTATAATACCTATATTAAGAAGATCGCTTAAAAGTTTAAAGCTAATATAAGGAGAGTGCCTAGTACTCTACTGCTAAAGAAGGAGTTTGTTAAGAACTTAGGGCAAGCTTCCTTAGAAAAGGTAAAGGAGTATTAAGAAAAAATAGGCTCTATTCTCTATATAGCGATTATAATACGCTTAGACGTTGCGTTCGCAGCCTCCTAATTATCTTTCTTCCTAATTAATCCAAGCTTTAAGCACCTTTTAGCTATAGATTAAATGCTTTAATACTTATATAGCATACGCTTTTTAGGAATTGCCTATAGCTTTAAGGCTAAGGAATACCAATTGGTCGCGTCTTTAGATGCTTCTTTTAAAGATGATTAAGAGACCTGCAGATCCTCTTAAGGATACGTCTTCTTCCTATTTAAAGGATTGATTATTTAAAAAGCGAATCGCTAAGCGATTATCACGCTCTCTTCTACTAAAGCAGAACTCTATAGCATAGTTTCTACTGCAAAGGAGATAATAGCTATAAAATGCCTCTTTAAGGAGATTCGCATAGACTCCCTCTTTAAATAGAATATATATTGCGATAACTAATAAACGATTCGGCTAATTATTATAAAGAATAAAAAGATTAAGACAAGCCTTTAATATATCGAAATCAGTAATATATAGATCTGCTAAGAGTACTAAAGAGGAAGCTTTTAAATAATCTACCTCCTTATTAAAGAGATATATGCAGATAGGCTTATTAAGAACCTAGACCGCCAGAAGTTTAAAAGCTTCGTTCGTTTATTAAACCTTTAAAGCTTTTAAATAATTGTTTAGCAACTTGCACTTACTAGCAAGTAGTCACTTATTATTAGGAGACTTATACTTATAAGCTCCTACTCTCTTATAGTTATATTTATTTGTTTTCTTTTGCAAAGCGTACTGCAGAAGCTTCTCCTTTTTTAAAAATATAAGAATAAGTAACGTTCTTAAACTGCTATTATAAGGCGCGACCCTCTTTTAGATTCTCTTAGCTAAGGCTAAGAGCTAAGACGCTATAGCTAAGAGCTTTATATAGATCTCCTCTTAAGAGAGGCCTACTAGTACTCCCTCGGCCAGAGGCCTATTGGCAAATATACTAGCAAAGGCAGGAGGTGCGGCAAAGGCAATAGGAGCGAAGGCGCCAAGGGCGGCGGCGAGGACAGGCGCGGCGATAGCAGGGGCTAGGGAGACAAATAGGGAGACTATAGCAGCAGCTGCAATAGCAAAGGCAAAGGGGATAAGAGCGGCGGCAGTAGTAATAAGGGTAAACGGGTCTAAGCTAAAGGGATTAGGAGTAAATAGGAATAGTACGCTAAGAGTAGGAAAGGCAGTAGTACTACTACTTATAAGAGTAGCAGGCCCTCCTAGCACTAGGGTTCGATCGCTTTTATCTTTTAAAATCAGTTTAGAACTTAATAAGACTTAATAAGATATACTATAGAAGCTTTAAAGCGTACCCTTTATTGCATTTAGTAGTAGCGCTACCTCTTCCTTAAAAGTACCGCAGGCGCAGGCTAATACAACAGCCTCCTAAGAGGCAAGGAAAGGTCCGCTAGCCTATTAGCAGCTATTGCTTAGCATCACATAATAAATACAACGCATACTAAAGGTGCTATTAAAGCACTAATAATCGAGATTGCTAATACTCCTATATGCAATATAACATATATATATATTATCGCGCTCTATTATAGGCTTAGGCATATAGCGCGCAATAGGGGCAGGGCTCTTAAGTAGCGGTAGCGGCGGTAGGGGCGGCGGCGGCAGCAGGGATAGCAGCGGCAGCTCATTACCTAGTAGGCGCTAAGAGGACTGGAATAGGGTTCCTACTCCCGTAGGAGCGCTAGCAACCTAGCGTAAAGTTAATATAATGCAAGGTATAAGGACTCTAAGGGTCTTACTTTGCAAGGGCGGCTAAGGCTATAACAAGCGGGAGTTCCTTTTATATTTAAAAATTATTAGTATAAAGACGATATTTTTAAATAATAAAAGAGGGTTATTTTTAAAAGAAGGGAAGGAGAACCTTTGTAATAGAAATACTCTATAAGAAGCCTAATAGAGCATTAGTATAGAATTGCGAAGATTCCTAAGCGCGCTTATTACTTATAGCAACCCTTCTTATTTTAAAAGGAACGACCTTTAAAGGGGCGGTATATAAGATAGAGCCTCTTTTCCTTATAACTGCTATTCTTTCTTTTATTTTATTTATATAGCTAAGCGATTCTAAGAGCATCGCCTAACTAAGGGGTATATTATGTAAAATGGGCAAAGTCTCCACTTATTCTAAAGATCCTCTATATAACTCCTGCTAAGTCATAGACTCTCCCTTTTCTTTCTAAAGTCTCCTTACTATATATATATTAGATAATAATACAATTAATCATCTTCTCCTACTTCTGCAAGCCTCCTGAGCGACCTAATGAAGGCCCTCCAGCCGACCGCACCACACTAGGGTTGGCAGTAAGGCCTATAGAACTAGTAGAACTAGTAGCAGTAAGGCTTATAGAACTAGTAGTAGTAAGGCCTAGTAGTAAAGGTGCGGTTAACCTTTCACTTCTCCTAAGTGGTATAAGATTAGAAGTCATAAGTACTAACTCTTTTTATATTATCTAATTTAATCTAAAGGGACCTAATACTAAATAGTAACCTATTTAAAAAGGGAAAGATTAGTATAAGCGGAGCTATATACGTTCTTAAAGCCTTTTAATAGAGTATATATTAAGGTATTATAGGTTTATAAATCTTAAGAAAGAAGGTTTTACTTCGGGATCACGTCTCTTTACTAATCAAGAGTTATAATAAGGTTACCTAGAGGTATAGTGCAAATCTAAGGAAGTAGGGATTAAGGATCTAAAGCTTATTACTCTACCAAAGTTGACTTAATCTCTAATAGTATAATATAACCTATTAAGGCTAACTAAGTCTCTATATATATATATAGGTATAGGTCCTTTAGTTTCGTACTTAAGTATTTTAAAGGAAGGAGTAAGGGGCTTTAAAGAGTATAAGGAGAGTTATCGATAAGTATAGGTCAATAGGGAGTATAAAGAAGGTCGACGACTTATTCGTAAAGAAGGGTCTTTAAGGAGTCGAGTTATATTTAAGGCTTTTGTAGAAAAGGGGGAGTATTAAAGAGTATAAGGAGAGTTATTAACAAGTATATTATCAATAAGTATAAGGTTAATAAAAAAGAGTAGTATAGAGTATTTGTAAAGGAGGGAGAGAGTTGAGAAGAGAAAAGTTATTATACTACTTTAGGCAGCAGCCTATACTAGTAAAGCGAAGGCATAGTAAATGATTTTTTTTTTTTTTTAAATTGAAATTGAAGGTGAATTTCCATTTGCAAAATAGAATAGATTAATCAAGAAAACAAGCTAATCTTATATTCAAAGGTTATTGCTTAGCTTTCTTTAAAAACTAGATTAGTAAGATCTAGGTACTATATATAAGTTACTTAAGGCAGTTTGTAATAGAAGTATTAAGATCGAGAGATCGAGTTACTTAAAGCAGTTCGAAGTGATAATTCTAAAGGGGGTAGATATTAAGCTTCTTAGCAGAGGTTGAGTTAATCTTTTCTTATATTACAACTTACTCTTAAGCGTATAAAAGGCAAGAATCGAATAATACTAACTATATTACCTTAAAAGGTACGCTATATAATTAAGAAGAAAAGATGAAGAAGAAGAGAGAGTCTTTAGTAAAGCTCCTCTAGAATAAGTACAGGTGCTTCGCTAGCGTGCATATAATCTAGCCACCTTGCTACCTTAGCATTAGCGTGCACCTGACTTCGACACGTGATATAACCGTTTACGTGATGTGCACGTGATGCGGCCGTAATAATATATAGAAGATGGCCCTTTTATCCTCCTACCGTCCTACGCCGATTATATAATATATATTATAAGACCTATCTATCTTAGGTCTTTATATATATCCTAAATAACAAAAGTAGTAGCCCCTACTACTATTAGTAAAGAATATAAAATAATATAAGTCAAAGCAATAGCATATCAATTATTAGCAAACCCTTAAGTGCGAGAAAACTAATATATTAAAAGGCCTAAACTAAGGCTATATTATTATTAAAGGTAAAAGAAAAAGAAAAAAAAGAAGAGTTTTTT